>NTHP01000696.1:43776-67457 GCA_003416845.1 Oplegnathus fasciatus
TAATGTTTTAATAAGATACAATTCAAGGCGTGCACTAACTGACTAACTACAACTTTAATACACTTATTGTAATTGTAATACACCATTGAGTGAAAATAGTGTCAATCAATCAACATGTGGCATTTTAAGTGTGAACTGAATTTATATTCAAAACACGGCTACAATTAGTACAGTTCAGATGCAGCTATACTACGAAGTGTCAAAATGATGTCATTTTTATGTAAATAAGTTCATTTAAATGAGTGTTTTTGACTTGTTGTTTGACCTGAACAGTTTTTACAGGCAGGAGGAGGTAAAATTAACAAAAATTCTGAAAAAAGAAACATAATTTGTTGTAACAGAAATGTTTTTTTTCCTTTAATCATCTTGTGACCCCTCCGATTTAAATAAATAAAAAGAAATATACAATAATGAACCCTTTTTTGGAATTACAACAAAGTCATAATTTGCCCTCCATATCTTTACACAGCTCACACTCAGAGTCCAAACACTGCAAACTAACAGCGTGGCCCGAGGCCGTCCATCAGATAAACTACAACATAATCCTCACAATCATTAGGCTTCCCATCGCTGAGATAAATCAATACAGCAAACCGCAGCGTCACAGAGTCAATACTCTTTGAAAAGCACACTTCAATATCTCTGAATTACTCGAATCTGGTTTCTTTCAACACTTTTTATTCACCACAGGAGACAATAAAAATCACAAGGCGGCTTCAGCTTTGAGCTTTCACCTCTTCATTCATTCACTGCTGCTTCAAACAGCCGTTCATTGTAAACCATCGATTTAAATGTGCAACTGAGTCACTCACAGTTTCACTCAGGACATGTTGTGCTTTGCTTTCTGCCTCCTCGTGCTGCATTCACAGGATGTGGGAATAATGGAAAAACATGACTTTCAGCTCACAGGTTGAAAATATTTATTTAAATGCTTGTTAGGAAATTTGGGGATTTCTTTTCTAAACATGATTTTAACAAAATATCTGCAGTCAACTGCTGGGTCATTCAAACTACTATATTTTGCAAGATTTTTCATTTGCTTGGACAAATCAGTAAACCCCATGTTGTGGAAAAATCCCAGCATTTAATATTTATTTGACATAAAACCTACTTACCCTCAGTAATGGAGGAAGTATTCAGATCCTTTACTTTAGTAAAAGTACTAAGACCACACTATAAAAATACTCACTTTACAAATAAAAGCCCTGCATTTAAAATGTTATTTAAGTAAAAGGCTGTAAGTATAATGAGATAAATGTACTTAAAGTATTGAAAGTAAAAGTACTCTCTTACAGCTGAGTGTCTATTGGATATCAGTCTATTATAGGGAGTGGTCAGTGCTGATGTTAAGCAGGTATAATATTTACCACCGTCTTAATTTAGCATATTAGCTGATGGGAATGTGAGTAATTTGGTCAAAGTATTAAACAACTTAAAATTTCGACCTGATGATGGCGCTGTATGAAAAGTCAGAGCTTCACCAAAGTCTGAAGGATTCATCCTCTGGAGATCATGAATCATGAATCAACATTTCATTCCATCCAATAGTTGTTGAGATATTTCAGTGTGGACTGACCGGCTTTTTCCTCAATAGAGCCTCCACACATGTTGCAGCTTTAAATCTTCCTTTCATTTAAATCACTTCTCAAAACAAATCTTTAAAAAAAAAAGCTTTTTATAAATGCTGCTTCATTCCCAACATGTCTTATCTGTATTATTATCATTATTGTTGTTTTTATTTTATATTATTGTTGTGTTGTATTATTGTTATCTTATGTATTATTTTAATTGTCTTATTATTATTTGCCTTATTGTAGTCCTGAAATATTTTAATCCTGGCTCAAAGCACTTTGTAACTTTATTTTGAAAAGTGCTGTATAGATAAAGTTTTTATTATTATTATTATTATATAAACCCACACTATACCTTTAATTAACACCACTAGCACAGTCTGATAGTCGACAATATAAATTCCTACATCACCTGAAGGCAGCATCGTCGCAGCGGAGCGCACCGCCGCTCTGCGCTCTGATTGGACGTCGGCGGCGGTGGGCGGGTCCGCCTGCGGAGTGCGGAGACAATAGAGAGCGGCTCCGGGGAGGATGAGCAGCGGGGAGACGGTGACAGACGGCGGCGGAGCGGACGGAGGTTTCAGCTTCAGTTCAGAACCGTGAAGACGAAACACACAATTTAAGGATCTGCGACGTTTCCTCTGGCGGTCACAGAGCCAGCTGCTGCCTGGATGGAGTGACACACACTGCATGCTGCACATTTTGAAAGGTGAGATCAGATCTGGTGTCGGCCGGTGTAAAACCAATTAACTGCTAATTAATGTGTCTTTAAATGCGTTTTTAATTCAGATTCTGCTCCGCATTAATTCATGCCTCCTGTCTTTGTGCGTCTTTGTGCTGCTGCAAAGCATCACTGGACTGCTGCTGTGTTTACAAGCCGGCTTTGTTCATTATCCCCATTTAAAGTATTTTTTAACTAAACCACATTTTAAATTCTTACACAGAAAAACAAAAGTTAAACATGCACCATGTGACAAAACACTGACTGAGCAGAACAATGGAGCTGCTGTCAGGCTATTGTGCTGCACATCTGTAAACCAGACACTGTGTCTCTGCTTAGCTGTGGTGCAATTATTGATCACACGTTCTACATTTTTCATGATTTCCTCCGACACCAACATGCTCACGTGCACGCACTCCAGCTCTACCTGAGCCCACATGTGCTGCACGTTGTGATGGACATAATGCATGCTTTGTGTCTGCAGTTCATGTCTTTGTGCTGCAGTTTGTGGCTCCCAGACTGTGAACAGTGTCACTATCAGCTCTCCATGAGTCCAGTGGAGGATGATACGCAGTGGATGCTTCAAGCCTTGATTATTATTATTATTATTATTGTATATTATTTGTATTAATGGGGCCTCTCTTCATCTCGAGGGAAATGGCATCAATAAGCATTTGGACTGCCAAATCGGGCTGCGGAGACGATGCCGTCAGGGCTCTCGTAGCTGAAATGATTAGTTGATTCATCGATTAGTTGAATTGAAAAATAATCCTGCAACTATTTTGATAATCGATCAGTCGTTTAAGGCATTTTGCAAGCAAAAGTAGTAGAAAAATTGCAAAAAAACGGTCTGGTTTCAGCTTCTCAAATGACAGAATTTAGTCTGACTTTTGTTTGAACAAAACAAGACAACTTGGGCTCTGGGAAGTTGTGATTTATTGTATTTTTATACTATTTTTTGACATTTTCTGACTATATGATTAATCGAAAAAATAATCTGCAGATAAATCAACCTGGGACATGCAGGTTTGACACTCTTTTAGCTTGATATCGTGTATGTAGCTTTGAGTACAGCTGGAGACGGCATTTTTCAAGTCCAGCTAGCTACAGTTAATAAACATGCCAGCGACGGTCGCAGGTCAGAAATGAGAAGCTGCTTTTGTTCACTGTGGTCTGAAATCAAGAATCCATTGTTTCAAAAATTAATTCAGTATTTCAAGAAGCAAATTTTCCACCATTGTCTTCAGTTTTTGGACTTTTTTATTGAATAAAACAAGATGTTTGAAGACGTCACCTTGAGCTCCTGGAAGCTGTGATGGGTATAAACTTAATCAATTAATCAGAAAAAGAATCAGTAGACGAATCGATCATGAAAATAATCGTTAGTTGCAGCCCTACAGCTGTCAGACACTGAGATGTCTGTCTGTCTGGTTTTCTTTCTACATTGATGCATGTGTACACTGCCACCCAGCAGACCGGGGATCACACATTAACAGTGCAGAGGAAGGAAGAAAGAAAGTCATAGAAGAAGAAAGAGAGGCAGAGATTAAAGCAGACAAAGGGGGTAACGTTACCTACTGTAGCGTGGGGTTCACAGCGGCAGAACTGGGAGAGCGCCCAGTGATGTGCCGCCGAGCGTGCAGGCACAAAGCCCCAGTGTTCGCGGACGCTGGAGGCCGAGCCGGTTAAAGCCTCGCTGCTTTGATGTGCTCCACAGCTCCATGAGCGCTGTTGGAGCCGACCACCAAGCCCCTCCGGAGGGCCCAGCTGCAGGCCGCCACACAGGCAGAGTGAGGGCCAAAGCTGTGGCAGCAATGTGACGGTCGCCAGGGTGGAGTTTTACAAACATTTCTGGAGGAAAGAGCTGCTCGTGGGGCAGAAATAATCTCCCTGGTTTTGTTATCTCAGCGGGCAGATTCAGAGAATAACATTTTGCACACATGTTAGTTCACTGGCACTGACTTGAAAAAGTGAGAATGACAAAGGATGTAACCAAAACAACCTCAAAGACCAGTGCAGGAGTGGAAGCCTGTTCATCTTTAGTCAGCAAAATGTAAAAATCTACATTTTTTTATGCCTCCGCGCCGGCGATAGCCGTGGCCGAGGCATAATGTGTTCGCGTTGTCCCATTGTCGTGAACGCGATATATCAGGAACGCCTCGAGGGAACTTATTCAAATCTGGCACAAAGGTCCACTTGGACTCAAGGATGAACTGATTAGAATTGGGTGGTCAAAGGTCACTGTAACTTCACAAAACACGTTTTTGGCCATAACTCGAGAATTCATACGTTAATTATTACAGAATTTCACAGAATTTCACATGTCAATAGAGTGATAACATTTCGCCAAAAAATACACTTAACACCTTTTATTAAATTCCTTCAGCGTCTTCACTACGTACATCATATGAGTCTGGACAGACATGGATGTAAACTGCAACTTTCTTTTCCGTCTATTGTTGCGTTACTGTAAATAAAAAAAGTTCCAGGTAAAGGTTTGATTGTGAACACTAGCCTTCGCTGAAAAGCTGAAACATGACGGCGAGTAAATGCATTTCTGTTCGCCTGTATTCATGAGCATTTTCAGTTTAGTTTTTGAGCAGTAAAAACCCTGAGAAAGGCTGGAAATAAAAAAAAAGATCAAAATATTGCAAAAAAGTTTTTACGTTTGGCTGAGGTGGAAAAGTTGGTGCATTGGTAAAAACAGACTTCGTGAATAACTCTTCTTCTGCAATGTTATAATGGCACCCAAGTGGAGAATTAGTGCCACCAACTGATATCTTGATGCACAACAGTAGCAGGTGGAAATAAAACATTCATTCAATTTTCTGGAAATTTGTTTAACATTTGTGCTTCATTTGAATGCAAACTTTACCTGTGTTTTCTAATCTTCTGTTAATGAGGCAAATCTACTGCTTGTAAGATTTGACACCTTATCAGTATTTTGACAAATGTAAAATTAGAGTTATATTGTTAATATTAACTCTGACAATGTGTCTGTGACTCATGTGAGATGGGTGTTTTTTCTCAGAGGAATAGTTCGACATTTTGGAAAATATGGTCATTCGCTTTCTTGCCGAGAGTTAGATGAGAATTGATACCACTCTCGTGTCTGCACGCTAAATATGAAGCTACGGTTAGCTTAGCTTAGCATCAAGACTGGAAACGGGGGAAACAGCTAGCCTGGCTCGGTCGAAAGATAACAGAATTGGCTCACTAAATACCACGTTATATATGACCAGTACATAACAACCACATGCTAAGCTAACGGGGTGTTACAGTAGCTCCAGCTTCATATTTAGCGTGCAGACATGAGAGTGGTATCGATCTTTTCATCTAACTCTCAGCAAGAAAGCAAATAACTGTATTTTAAATAGTTGTAAACAGATCAGTTAAACGAATGCATACATTAATTTGATTGAGACGTCAACAATGTAAAAGTAAAAATGACTGCAGCCTTGGCTTCTTCTAGGCAAGGTTCCTTGAAATAAAATAAGATACATAAAATAAAATAATACATTTTAAAAGACATTTCAAATCAATTTGATTTTGAATCTATAAACCATTTTGTA
This sequence comes from Oplegnathus fasciatus, assembly GCA_003416845.1. Classification (NCBI taxonomy): domain Eukaryota; kingdom Metazoa; phylum Chordata; class Actinopteri; order Centrarchiformes; family Oplegnathidae; genus Oplegnathus; species Oplegnathus fasciatus. The sequence goes on from NTHP01000696.1 coordinate 49,641, forward strand.
GCAGCGTCCAGTTTTTAAAAATTTTGTTTATGTCTCTGGGATATTAAACTGCATTTTGTTTGTGCTCATTAAAAACGCACAATAAATAGATGTGAATTATTTTCATTGTTCATTTCGTTATTCTGAGGATTATGTTTTCAATGAATTATTAGTCTATAAAATGTAAAACAAAATAGGGATAAAATGCCCATGGCAACCTCCCAGAGCCCAACGTGACATCTTAAAATGTCTTGTTTTGTTCGACCAACAGTCCAAAACCCAAAGATATTCAGTTTACTATGAAATATGACAAAGAAACGCCGCAAATCTTCACACTTGAGAGGCTGAAACTACCGAACATTCTCCACGATTTCTGCTTGTAAAGTGATTGAGTATCATAATACCCAGTATCTTTCTGCCTATCGACTAATCGTTCAGCTCTAGTGAAGCCTTCACTTTCCAGTTAAGCATAAAAAACCCCACTGTGTTTTACAAGGCTGTTTCTTTCCATTAAAGAACAATACGGCTCCACTGGCCCAGCAGGTCAACAGCTCAGGTAATTAATCAACCTGCCCGGCTGGCACAACTCAAATTCCAATTGTGTTGAATCGGTGACCCTGACTTGCCTCTGATATTATACTGGAGCAACATTAACTAACTAACAACTCATTTTCAATTAATTTTGAAAGGAAAGACCACAGACTGATGCTTTACTGCAGGACAGTGTCAGGATCTCCCTGTAAATCAGATTATTTTTGCACGTGTGAGACACTGAGAGGATGTGAGCTGAGGAGGTGACGCTGTCTTCATTTAATACTCAGCAGTCTATCCTCCTCTTTATAACTGAGTCAGAGATCATAAATCAAACACTGATTTCATTCCCCTCGTCCTGTCGTTATGTTTTGAAGTCCGTCCTACTCTGGTGTGTTCAGACAGAGGAGGCAGCATAACGTGATCTGGATTTGCATGATGCATCAACTGTTTCAGAAACAAATGAGTCCATTGTACCAAAGTGGGATCTCTGGGTTGTTTTAGCTTTGAACATTTTATGTTTCTATCAACAAAGACAGACTGTGGATCAAGTTTGTAAGTCATGAAATAGTTCAGGCAGATGGTGATGGTTGGACATGATTATCACTTTCACTGAGGAGGTCTGTGTTCAGTCCTGTTTGTTTATTTGTTTGTGTGTTAGCAGGATATCTCATCTTTACATATTTGATCAAATTTGGCTGAAAGGAGGACCATGTGTTGCAGACAGGTGATTAGTTTCCAGGTGTCGGTGAAGGATTTCTCAATCTTGAAAGACATTTCCCTGTTCTAATGCACAAATTACTCCTGAAATACAGAATACCAGGATAAAAGTGTTGTTTTCTGGAACCCTTCGAAACCAGATATGGCTTAAGATGGTCGCATTTGTTCATTAAGTATTTTTTAGTTGGGTGACATATTGATTTAGCATTACAAATGATTAATTAGGTGCCGATGTTTTACAAGTCGATGTTGGCCTGAACACAAATGAGGTGGCAGAGGCAGTTTTCCTGCAGAGCTTAATGTGAGTGTACAGAGAGGCCATTACTCAGCACTTTTGTCAGGTTTGTCACGTTTTCATACAGTTGTATGTAGTAATAATATGTGATAGTAGATTATCAGGGCTTCATTGATGTTTTCCTGAGTTTGGGTCCAAAGGCAGCTTCTTTGTTGGTGTTTGGCAAGTCTTTGGCCTGTGGATCTGAGGGAACAGGAACACATCTTGGCAGCGTATCAGCAACAGTCCAGGGCCATGAATAGATTTATAAACAAGTACTATGATCTTAAAATCTATCCTGAAAAGTCAGTGTGGGTACTCTAGAACAGGAGCAATGTGATCTCTTTTCTTTGTTCCAGTTAAAACTCTGCCAGCATCATTGTGTACAAGCTGTAATTGATTTACTGACTTTTTTGGGAGACCTGAGAGCATTGCAGTAGTTGAAGTCTGCTTGAAATAAAAGCTTGCACAAGCAAGAAACGTACTGACCTTTAGCTCATGTTCATTTTCTGTGACTAGAAAATTAGAGCAGAGTCAGTCACACATACATTTCTTTCCCATGGTGTAATGTCTAGACTTTTATGCTGTTTTTTCTCTCTCTTTATTTACAGGCTTTTAGCAGAGTCACTGCCTGTATTGTTATTTATTTTGTGTAAGTTGGACTGTTCACAAATGCCGTCACTTTGGATGTGAGTTGTACTATACATGTTTTTGCTTAAAACATATTTTTTATGCAAAAAATAGTTTTATGCAATTTGTATGTCCACAGGTTTTCAACACAGGGTAAATATCTGTATATGAATGGATAGATTAGAGTGTCAGTGTTACAGTGATATAAGAACTATGTTGATGGGATATTCTGAACCTTAGGCTAATGTGAAAAAAATAGATTGATAGTACAACAGGAAACAAGCTAATAATAATAATAATTGACACTTATTATTCTTTGTCTTACTTTTGTCCTAATTTGTATTTTTGTTGCTATAGACTCAATGAGTTACACTGTGGGCTACAACTTGAGCCCTTTTTTTAGCCTATACTTGTTTACGTTTTGCCAAATTGGCACCATTAAAAGTATGCCGATTTAGCTATCAAGAGTTCCTGTCTGCAGTGTACCAATGTATGTACAGACTATCACTGGATTACTTTGATACAGAAGAAAACTTAAAAATACGATGATTCTGAGGCAAGTTCTGCAGTCATAAGGAGCGCCTTTTTGTGTGATTGTCTGATGGAGATGCCTTTTTTTTATCAGTAATGGGAGCTCAGATTTTCAGGATCAGTAGAGTTGCGAATCATCGGCAAAGCTGAAAAGTAGTGGGCCTAGAACTGGGCCTTGTGGCACTCCATATGGAAAGATTTTTATTGCAATTTGATGGCGAGAACAGCTCTACCTGAGAGCATTCCTAACTTTACTGATTTTTCCAATCCATAAGAGTATATGTATGCTTATGCTGAGGAGGTTATATGGTTGAAAGACAGAAATTGAGAGTGAAATCGTACATATTGCATCCAAACATGTCAAGGTTATTATGGCTAAGTGAAGCTAACAAAGTATACTGATGAGTAGTGGAACACGAATTGAGCCTTGTGGTACTCCACATAGATTTTTTTTTATTGAAACAAAAAGCTGCAATCTGTTAGAGAGAACAGCTCTATGTAAAAGGCTTACTTATTATTGCCTACTAATTTTTTCAACCTATTATATATAATATATATATATTATAGCCCAACCAATACAATATAAAAAATATAAAAACAATATATCGCCCCATAGTGAGTTGTTTTTTGTTTTTTTTTACATAAACACATAACATATATAAACAATATTTTTTCTGATCTCTTAGATTTTTTTTGTTTATTGTGCCCAAGATACATACTAAGTGGGACATTTTACAATCAACAGGTGTTTTGTCAATCCGCAGGAAGCATTTAGTCTACAAGGAACGGTTGAAGACACAAAGTAGGTCAACCAATAGTCGTGCCAGGCATGACAAATTGCTGCTGTTGGTGCAGGAAGATGAATAAAAGGTCATTAACACTGTGAGCTTTCCACCTCTGTGCTATCACTGCAACGACTGCACCATTCACCTCCCCTCCTGTGTGGTGCAATAGGCAGGTAACATTAGCGAGAAAGTACAAACGGAGAGAAAAGTGGCAATGACACAAGGCAGACTGGCAGAGTTCCAGCTGTGCTTTGATTACAGACGAGCATTTCACTGAAAAGAAAGACAGCAAGGCGGTCTCATCCCCCTCGTCCTGGAGGCAAACGGGGCTTGGCGCTCCTTGAGGCCCTCTGGGGAGCAGCCTTGGCACCGTTACCCTGCGAAGGAGCGCTGGGGCTGCTGGGAGCTGCAGCGAATAGAAGATGCTTTTAATTAGTGCTGCTTGTGACTTCTTTCATCTCCAGGCTCTTTGATATGACGGCAGTGTGAGAGCACACATGAGTGTTTGCTTATACTCAGGAGGTTATATGGTTGAGAGAAAGGAATTGAGCGTGAAACTGTTCATACTGCACGCATATATGTCAGGTTAAGTGAAGCTAGGAATAAAACGAGGCCGCAGTAAACATGTTGTCAGTCAACACCAAAATGGTCTCTTTGTTTTTAGCTTTAGTTGCAGCTGTGGCAATAAAGGGGTTGAGATGAATCACAGAGTTTAAGCAACATCCGAGATGACAAACTTATTATTGTTGTTGTTATTATTATTATTATCTGTGTTGATTTTGTCAAGATAAGCAGCTGGTGGATGTTGAAGTTACATGCTTCTTGGACGTCACGATTTATTCGCTAAGTCTATTGCATTATATTTTTGTCAATACTCCAACTTTTCCACCTCAGTTTTCACTCAGGTTTGTTGATGCGCAAATTAAAAATGTGCATAAAAACAAGTGAATGGATGGAAACCTGCTTATTGTCTATTATCAGATTTCCTAAGCTGTACTAGTAGCGCAGGTGTTTACAGTTTACTGTTTGTACAATTTGGACATAAAATCTGTGTGAAAGTCAGTTTAAACCAAGTTGGGTATTTTCTGAGAACAGTGGTAAACAATGTGTGATACATGAACAAAGAAACAAGCTTTAAAGTGCCCCCTCTTGGACCTGTCAGTGTTATTTGAAAATGCTGACTGCAGAGGTGAGATGCATCACTCTCTCAGGCTTTGTCGCATCCAATCAGAGGTGTCCGTGAAACAACTCTTTATTCATGTGGACACAAAACCCATTTTCATTTATTGTGTTGACGATGTGGCCACTTTGACACTGTAGCTGTGGTTTAAGAGCGTGCAGGTAAACTGGACAAAACGGTCATTATTTAGAAAAGAACTTGAATTTTAATTAAGATCAAATCACAGAAGCAGAATGAAATGAAAAGACTGCGTGTTCATCCGTGAGCAGGTATTTTTTCTGTGTTTGCAGCTGAAAACACACTCTGGCCGTCTCATCCACGGTGTGTTTTATTGACCTTGTCAGAGGGATGCTGAGTGGACCGGTGATAGACAGCCAGTTGGCTCCTTTGGGCTCGGCTGACTCCTCATTTTTATCTGCTTGTCGTACTTTTATGCTCAGCACATACTGTTTGTGTCCAGAGCCATTTTCATCCACCACTGTCACTGCAAGACAATTTTATATTGTGATTTTAATGTGTTGATCTTAACGTTGAAATTCTTAAAATTCAGTCCTGGTTGATTCTGTGACACCTGTGGTTACCGCGGTAACAGCAAGTGCAGTTTAACACTACAGCAAACTACTCATTGAGCAGCTACTTTGTCAGAAACAGCAGGTGAATCTGTTTACAGTGCAGCCAAACAAACTAACGCTGTTTAAATGAAGAAGTCGGTCAATAAGCAACAGCGATCTGATTTCATGCAGCACGCGGTGCAACTAGTTTTCAGTGGTGGTATGTAACTAAGTACTGTACTCAAATCTGAGATACTTGTACTTGAGTATTTTCTTTTCATGCCACTTTCCACTTCTACTCCACTATTTCAGAGGGAAATATTGGACTTTTTACTATTTGACAGTTTTAGCTACTACTTACTTAAAAATTAAGATGTTTGCACACAAAACAAATGAAAATGTGCAGCACAGCTGGAATGGTTAGTTGATTAATCCAGTGAATTAATTGGAAACAATTTTGATAATTGTCATTTTTCATGTAAAAACATTTAATGGTTCCAGCTTCTCAATTGTGACGGCATTTCTCACTATTCTTACAAACCAAACAATCANCCAGAATGAAAATAATCATTAGTTGCAGTCTGATACAAAATAGTTCAAAATGAGCTCCACCTCAACCAACTCCAACAGTCAAATCCTGCTTTTACATTAATGATGAGGAATAATAATCTAATGAGAGAATATAGAATAGTACAACAGACACAGGGGACATTTTACTGCAGCGAGTACTTTTACTTTTAATACTTTAAGTATAAATTTTCCTGACAATACTTTCATACTTTTAGTAACATTTTCAATGCAGGACTTTTACTTGTCGTGGAGTATTTCTACAGTGTAGTATTTGTACTTTTACTTAAGTAAAGGATCTGAATGCTTCTTCCACCACTGGTAGTTTTCCACACAACAGGACTGTATAAACTACAGGACTTTAACGTTTTATCCCTGATGAAGTCTGATATGTTGTTTTTATTTTACAAATATATAGTAATGTTGTCAATAAACCAAAACATAGCTAAACAGTAGATATCAGTATCAGCTTTAAAAATCCAGTATTAAACAGTATCACAAACGAGGTCTGGTTTCATGAAAATCACACAAAACACAGTTGTACTGTCACTGCAGTTCTTTCTAGGGGAACATACTGTATATTTTTGTTTGGTTTTATTGTTTTCACACGCTTTACTGGAGTTTTGTGTACACACTTCCCCGTCACGCACACTCACGCTGTAGACAGGAGCTGTCTCAAGGCAGGCACAGATGGACTTGGATGCACAGGATGTGGCTAGCATCCTGTCTCATTCAACACTTTCTCATCCCCGTTAATGAGAGATGGTACAGTTCTGCTGCGCCATCAGGGCTGTGAAGTCTCTCCAGTCATTCAGAGATCTTGGCCGCCGTCGGTGATGAGCGATGGAGGACACAGCGGACGGGTGTTGCTTGGCTTCTTTTGGTAGCAGAAGGAGGAAGGTGAGACAGATTTGCTGAGAATGGAAGCCAGCAGGCGCGACGGAGTGGAAACACATCAGATCAGAATTAGACTTTCATTAATGCAGGAGGATCATTAATCAGCTTCAGCGGATCAGCTCCACAAATAGCAATACTTTTCTCCTCTCAGATCCAATTTGATTTTGACGCACTTTCAATTTATTTTTTAATTTATACATTTAATTAACATTTACCTGCTTCATCCTTGTCAGAGCTCGTTGTATGCCAGCATGCATTGCTAGAAAGGCAAAGAAACACTCTTGATAGGGGTTTAAATCACTGACTTACCCATATTCACGCCTATTGTAAGGGCGGTTTCATTTGAGTTGCATCTCTCTGGATGAGGAGAACTTGCAAACGCCACACAGAAAGAGTCCAGGTTGTTGCTGTGAGGCGAAAGTGCTAATTGAGCTGATCATGTTAGAATATCGACTACTTACAGCCAGAAATTCACTTCATGTCGCAGCCATTTTTGGCAGGAAATTATTCCAGGGTACTTTTTGTAACATGCTAAATTCGTGTTCAGACTCGAGACTCAAAAAGGTTTTAGTCATGCGAGCAGTGTGGTCCAGACTGAAAAATCTAAACAACTATTAGATGGATTGTGATGAAATTTTGTAGAAAGAAAAACTATCCCCAGTTTGTCTTTCGTCTTTGTCCAGTCTCCTGTAATGTTCTCTCTCCTTGTTATGGAGTCCTGTGATCTTTCAAAAAGAATTTTCTCATGAACGCAACGTGACGGTTTAAAGGTTGTATAACAGTTAATGTGGCCTGGACACAAAAGCATTCTGGTGAGAACAGTTCATATATGTGTCCATACAATACAGTAGGTGTGCTCTGTTTACATTGGGGATCTTGTGGGAATGGATACTGGGTGGATACTGGTCACATAGTGAACCTTGCTTTCCTTCCTGCTCCTCCTGTTCCACAGGAACATCCGTCTCCAGACCAGCCCTCGGCCGCGGCCCGTCCCTCCACAACAATGAACTCCTCGCCCCACGGCTCCCGCGCCTCCATCGACATCCTGGAGGAACTCCAGCTGATTGCTGCACAGAACCTGGAAAAACTGGACATCAACAAATACTACGAGGTCGTCTGTGAACTGGGCAAAGGCACCTATGGGAAAGTGGACCTGGTCATCCACAAAATCAGAGGTAGCCACTGTGTGTTTCACTGATACTAAATGCAAATGTTAGAGGTTTCCCATGTTCGCAAGGTCCCTCAAGTGTTGGATTTCTCCACATGTTGAAGTGCTGTACGTGGGGTTATAGTGAAAGCAATACTTTCCGTTTAAAGAGGAGCTAAACACCCTGTTTCAAGATTCATCCAGAATTCATACAACCGTAGGGACATAATTATGTAACTCTCATTTTAATGTCCATTATTAAAATTATAAAATATAAATTATAAAGCAGTGACCGTAACTTCAACCCCGCTACACTCTCCAACTTCAGTGACAATCAATATGGTGGTTCAGAGCCTTTTAAATGGCTAGCTTAGCCTAGCAAGGATGCAGCAGAGGTATGAAGCAGTAAACTACTACCTCATAAGTAGGAGGTCGTATTTCTACTACTGCTACTCTCAGTTGCATGCTGTCAATCTTTCATACTCTGGAGTGTCTGGGGTATGTCGGCGATTTTTCACAGATTTTTGGGGGTAAAGTGGGCAGGATTACTGGATTTTCTCTGTCTAAAGTGAAATAACACTATAAAATTGGACTTGGCTGGTGTTTGATGCTTCATTCCAAAAGGCACTAAAGGTAAAAGGAAATAAAACACTGGTGAGTCCATCTCTCTTTAGACGGAGCAGGAGACAGTTTGCATTTCAATCCATCACCTCTTGTGAGAGGAGATTTCCCAGACTCACCTCCAGAGATGTATTGGACCAGAGCGAGCAAATCTCCAGGGCTGCGTGTTGGAGGAAATGGGATGTTGTTCTCTTCTGTGGTCCTGTTCTGTGATTCAGAGTGATAAGACCGGGTCATTTTACATAACAATAGTGCAGAGTGCAGCTTTTAAAATGCTTCTCTTTGGTTTCACAGCAGCAGCAACCACTGAGAGAATCAAAAAATAATGCTGGTGCATCCTGTTTTCCTCAAACCTGTAATCAGCACTCTTATTTGTCTCTGAAGTGTTTACTTTTGAAAATAGGCCACCTTTTTGCAGTAATTTAGCACAGATCTGGATCCAGACTGCCTAAATTCACTACTTAACTAATAGAAAATCTGTTCAACCTTTTCGCATTAAAAGCCAAAATGTTGACCATCTGCTCCGAGGTTCTTAATAGTCTCTTTTATGGAGCACAAAGCTGCAGCTTCACTGCCCGTTTAGAGTGGCTGCAGTCTGTCAATGAGATGAATTCTGACCTTTTTCCAGCCTGTAAAGTGCGCAGCTGAAGGATGTATGAAAAAACACGTGTACCTGTGGTTTCATTATCTGCTCCTGTATCAGGACGTATTTGAGAAGCATCAGAGAACCAGAGTAGCTTTTATCATCTGATGTTGCTCAGTATAAATGTCAAGTTAACTATGGAAATAAATGGGCTGAAGGTGAAGTAATTTCTCACCTTTCAATCATAATTGTGCGCAAATGCATTTTAGTGCCGAAGGAGACGTTAATGTAAATCACAAGTACTATAACTGTTTGAAGTGACTGTTAACATTTCTTGTTGGAAAGTCGCAGGTCTCAGTTAGAAGTAGTGACGACCTGATGCCGAGTTTTTTAATATGGAGTGTCTGCCAACCAGCTCCAATCCACTATTTGATTTTGTAGATATTTTCCTTCATATTAAAGCTGCACAGCCTACTGAGGCTACAGTCACATTTCATTAAAATACAGTCACATTAGAACAGCAATTTAAAACAGCAGAACAGCTTTAATAAAATATAACTTGCATCTCAGGTTTTTTTATGTTTTCCTGTAATATTTTGTAGAGTGTGCTGTAGTATTTATTATAATATCTGTGCAGAGGAGGGTCGGTGTGGATCTGTTGTGACAAGAAGATTTGAAGTATTCAGATACTTTACTTAAGTAAAAGTACTAATACCACACTGTAAAAAATACTCCATTACAAGTAAAAATCCTGCATTGAAAGTGTTACTTAAGTAAAAGTGTAAGTATGTATAATCATGTACTTAATGTATTGAAAGTAAAAGTACTCAATGCAGAAAAATATCAAAAAAAACCCTCAAAATTATAAAAAATAAATAAAATAAATAAGAGGAGAAGCAGCAAATCGTCACATTTGAGAACCTGGAATTATAAACGTTTTTGCACGAAAAATAACTTGAATTATCAAAATAGTTTTGTTTCATTGACTAATTGCTTCAGCTGTATGTATATAGACTGTTTCAATAACAAAGCATCATATCTCACAAGCTCTTTATATGTTTTGTGTGCAAAAATCTTCATTTTTAAAGTAACAAACTAAAGCTGTCAAATAAATGTAGTGGATTAAGAACTACAATATTTCAAGTATAAAGTCGCATGAAATGGAAATACTCAAGTAAAGTAAAAGTACCTCAGATCTGTACTTAAATACAGTACTTGAGTAAATTCAGTAAGTTTCATTCCACCACTGTCAGACAGCCTCTTTTCATCTCCAGCGTGAGACACAAAACAACCACAAAGAGACGCAAAACAACTATAAAAACCGCAGCCGCGTCAGTCTGGAGGTCTTGCTCGTATGTACAGAGCTGAATTGATTAGTCAATAAATCAGTTAGTCGATTAGGCAATCATTTTTCAAGCAAAAATATTAAAAAATAAAATTCTCTGTTTTCTCTGGTTTCAGCTTCTCAAATGAGATAATTTGCTGCTTTTCATCGTCATAATTCCTTGAAAACTGAATATTTTCAGGTTTTGGACTTGTTTTAACAAAACAAAACATTTGAAGACGTCATCGTGGAAGTTTTTGGCGTTCCACAGACTACAATTAATCAGAAAAACAGTCAGCAGTTTAGTCAATAATGAAAATCCACAAAAAAAATCATTACTATGAGGAATAGAGGTTTGTTCAGTTTATATTATTACAATTTTAATCCGTTATTGCTCATAGAGGTTCAGTTTCCTGCTCAAGAGCACTTTAACAGGGCAGATGTTTGTTAACAGCTGCCTGCTTGGATCTCTGTTGTCATTTGACGTTTTTTGGCTGTTTTCAACCATCAACCGTCTTTCCAAAATGTGTGATTAAATTATGATGTTTTTCCATCTAAACACAGTCATAATTTAATGCAGCAACATTGTCAAATATGTAAAAATACAGCCAAAAATCTAAAAACCTTGTTGATCTTTTGTTGCGAGCCGATACAGTTTTAAAATTATGGGTCAGTCGGTCAGTAGTTAGTTTGTATAAATGTGGGTTATCTTTATCTTTAGTTTCTGCCCTAAAATACTCACAGTCGTTGTTTTATAAGAGTCGGCTGAGTTCCCCTGAACAGATGGTGTTTATCTTTGTGTATTAGCCAGCAGGCAGATTTAACAAAGCAACTCATTTTCCTTGTAAACATGAAGTTACTGTAGCACAAGCTGCGACTTGTTGGCGACTGTGCAGATCAGATGATGCTGCAAGGCCAGTCGCTATTTACTCCATTTAGAGATGAAACGACAACAATACGTTGAAGTTGCTGCTCATTAATGGAGTCTCATTAATCACTTTTGAGAAGTTTCCAGAAAGCCTGTAGCTACTTCTGTTGACATAGTCACCAGGTGGTGTGTATGCAGAGGTAAACATCTGGGTACTACTGTGATTTTGAATAATTCAAGATAGATAAAAATAAACAGAGTTTGGTATAACTACTTTGTCAAAGTGGAGCTTAAGGTAATATGTTGCTGTCCAGCAGTTAAACTTATGAAATGAAACATATTTGCCAGTGGTGGAAGAAGTATTTAGATCTTAAAGTAGCATTATTACAGTATAAAAATACTCTGTTACACGTAAAAGTCCTGCATTCAAGCTTGAGTAAAAGTACAAAAGTATGAGCATCAAAATATCCTTAAAGTACCAAAAGTAAAAGTACTCTTTATGCAGAATGGCTCATTTCAGAGTCATATATTTTATATATACATATATATATATATATATATATATATATATATATATATATATACACACACGTAACAGAAGATAAGGAATCCATCCACATTAAGTTAATTTATTTATTTTCAGTCCTGTCAACATGGGGGAAACTCTTCTTGTATCGTGGCATTAAGACCGAACACAGAGCCCCTCCTGACCTTTCCTAAAGTGGCTGCACGCTGTAAAATGCACAAAGCACTTTGCAGAGCTGACCCAGTGGTATTGGAGAAGCCTCTCATCTTCGCTGACACGCTGACTGTTGGTGCAGGCCGACGTGGCAGCTCTCCAGGTTTATTGTCTGGGGTATTTCAGATTAGCCCTGGTCATTTCTACCCCCTCGCTGCTGCTCTTGTTGCAGTAAGTGGCTGCCAAGCGGAGACCACGTCCTCACAAATTGCCTTCCTGTGTTCCCTCCAGATGGATAAATGTGTTTTTGTGCGTCCTTTACATTATTATATCAAGTGAAATGATTCACAACAGGCGGAATGAGACTCTCTTCCTCGTCTTTGGCTTTCTAATCTTATTTCCGGCTCTCTATGAGGACACGTTTGCAGCCGTGAGCGTCACTTTCCCGCAAAATCCCGTCATGAAAGCAGATCGGCAACATCCTGGTCACTCTGTGGGAACATAACTAGTCCGGCAGAGGATTTGAAATACTTACAATATAAATCTCCCAGAGAGAAACACCAGGATTTAATTCGGTGACATTGAAGATTTTAATTATTCATCAAATTTTGAAATGATTTTAATTAAGTTTCATGCACCCAATTAGCCGGCCGTGAAATAAATCCCCAAACACTTGAAGCGAGGAATGAGATTGGAGTTATGTAACCCGTCTCTGTCCTCCTTTTTTAATTTCAGGCACAAAAATGGCCCTGAAGTTTCTGAGGAAGAAGACCACCAAGCTGAAGAGCTTCCTGAGAGAGTACAGCATCTCCCTTTACCTGTCGCCCTGCCCGTTCATCATCAACATGTACGGCATCGCCTTCGAAACAGACGAGTACTACATCTTCGCTCAGGAGTACGCTCTGGCGGGAGATCTGTTCGACATCATCCCTCCACAGGTGAGACGGGCTGAGACGCAGATCTGTACACACAAAAAAGAAGCTACTTTTTAAATTTGCACCATCCATATTTTCCATGACTTTATTGTAACATAATCCAAATGATTATCTCTGAATCCCCCAAATATTGGAAACTATTTTTAGAGCGTCATTTCCACACAAGCTACAGATGCATACATGCTGTGTCCCTGTGGATTATAAATTGGCATCCAGCGCTGTTATTTTGTGCATGACCTTTAGTTGTCAGCTCTGCGGAGAGTCGTCTCTTGTGTTGCCAAAACACAAAAATCCACTGGACTTTTATTGTGAAGTGTTGTCAAAATAAAAGCCCAGGGAAGTCTCAGCTGGGCTCTTTGACCTGAAAACCTTTCTTCATGACCGAAAGAGACACATAACCACCACAAAGAGACACAAAAAGACAAAGGATGACCATAAAGAGACACATAACCACCACAAAGAGACACAAAAAGACAAAAATCAACTACAAAGAGACACTAAACCACCACAAAGAGACGCAAAAAGACAAAGCTTACCATAAAGAGACAAAACCACCACAAAGAGATGCAAAAAGACAAAGACTGACCAGAAAGAGCCACAAAACCACCACAAAGACACACAAAATACAAAAATAAACTACAAAGGGACACAAAACCACCACAAAGAGACACAAAAAGACAAAGATTGACCATAAAGAGACACAAAACCACCACAGAGACACAAAAAGACAAAAATCAACTACAAAGAGACACAAAACCATCACAAAGAGACACAAAAATCAACTACAAAGAGATCCGAAACCACCACAATGAGATGCAAAACCATCACAAAGAGACACAAAAAGACAAAAATCAACTACAAAGAGATGCGAAACCACCACAAAGAGACGCAAAAAGACGAAGGTTGACCATAAAGAGACACTAAACCACCACAAAGAGACGCAAAAAGACGAAGGTTGACCATAAAGAGACACTAAACCACCACAAAGAGATGCAAAAAGACAAAGACTGAAAAGAGAGAGCCACAAAACCACCACAAAGAGATGCAAAAAGACAAAAATCAACTACAAAGAGACACAAAACCATCACAAAGAGACACAAAAAGACAAATCAACTACAAAGAGATGCGAAACCACCACAAAGAGACACAAAACCACCACAAAGAGACACACAAAATGACTACAAATGATGCTGCCTCGTCAGTCTGGAGGTGTTGCTCCTGTATAGAGCTGAAACAATTACTTGATTAGTCGATCAGCCATTTTTCAAGCAAAAACAAATTGTGGTTTTAGCTTCTCAAATGAGAGGATTTTGTTTTAACTCAACAAAACAAACAGCTGTGTGGAGCGTCGTCTCTTGTGGTGCCAAAACACAAAAATCCACTGGACTTTCATTGTGAAGTGGTATCAAAATAAAAGCCCAGAGAAGTCTCAGCTGGGCTCGTTGATGTGGAAACTGTCCTTATGACTGAGATTCAGTTCATTTGAATAAACTCTCTCAGCTCTTTGCTCAAATATCTTCTATCTATCTGTTGACTGAGGGGAAGGTCACAGTGGAGAGCCCAAAATGGAGGACGCTACAATTGTGACTAATGATCTCCCACGCACTACTTCTTAAAAATAAAAACTGCAGCACAAAAGTTGTGTGGTTTACTACGTTTGTGATAGAAGACACTATTAAATGTTCTTTAATGTGATTTGTTGTTATCTGGCAGGCTTGATAGCCAGATTCACGTAGCATAATCGCAATGACCTACAAAGAAACTTCACTCTGCCACTTCCTACTGTGACCAGGACTTAAAGACGCCCTGTGGAGTTTTCTTGTAAACAAAGTTTGTGTTTACGTTCAGTTTTTCTCACCAAAAACACGCTGCGTGAATCCTTGAGGTCTAACAAATATGATGAATGCGTTTCCTTCATTTCGAAACCTGTATTGTTTATTTCAGAGCAGTCTTCTTCTTCACTGTCTTTTACGGGTGCATTTCTGTGAAGATCAGTTCAGAAATATGTACGGTGTCACCAGCACGCTCATGCATGTCGGTACTGTTAGTTAACGACTCCAGAGTACCTTTAAAGAGTAACTGTACCCAGGCTAATTACTTTTTCCACAACGTGTACTAAAGTACCCCACTGCATCACAGGTGGGTGTGGTCAGAGGTTCAACAGACTTAAATATCTCAACCCTTAGAGGCCAGTTTAGTTTATTACATTTATTTGTCTGGGACCAGAACAAAAACATTAATCTCATACAAGCAGAAGAGATGTGTTGTACCAGATTTAGCTACCAGCTCATTTCCGTCTGCCGTCCCGAGTGTAGCTTGTTTTCCGTTCAAAATTGTGTGTAATAGTGTGAAGTTATTCTTTAACTGTTTCATCACTGTTCTCCTCTCTGTGTTCAGGTGGGACTCCCTGAGGCGGTGGCCAAGCGCTGCGTCCACCAGGTGGCCATCGCCCTGGACTACCTGCACTGCAAGAAGCTGGTCCACAGAGACATCAAACCCGAGAACATCCTCATTTTCGACAAAGAGTGCCGGAAGGTCAAGCTGTCAGACTTTGGCATGACTCGCCGCGCCGGCTCTCCGGTGAAGCGCGTGAGCGGCACGATCCCGTACACGGCACCCGAGCTGTGCGACACCTCGCGGCACGAGGGCTTCTGCGTGGACTACAGCACGGACGTGTGGGCGTTCGGCGTGCTGCTCTTCTGCATGCTGACAGGGAACTTCCCCTGGGAGAAGGCCATGCCTAACGACGCCTTCTACGAGGAGTTTGTGCGCTGGCAGCGCCGCCGGACGGGCACGGTGCCATCACAGTGGCGCCGCTTCACCGATGAAGCTTTACGAATGTTTCGTAGGCTCCTCTCCATCGAGCAGGAGCGCCGCTGCTCCGTCAAAGAAGTCTTCAGCTACTTCAACCAGTGCTGGATGTTGGACACGGAGAACGGGAACAGCAGCAGCAGCAGCGGAGGCTTGGCGAGCAGCGCGCCTCCTCTGGACATCAGCTCGTCCTCGTCTGAAGAGGACGTATTAGTGGACAGACTGAAGCAGCAGAGTCTATCGCCTGCTTGTGTGGTGGCGAAGGGCAGCATCATGATGGACACCCACTACTCCTCCATGTCCACCAACAGCTCACCGTCCTCCACCGGCAGCTACGAGCGGGTCAACAGAGAAAACAACGAAAGAGGGCGCATCCTGGTGGCCACACCCATCGAGATCTGTGTGTAGAGGCGGCTGACGCTGCGTTAAAGGCTGCCTGCTCACACATGTGAGGCTGAAGAGGAAGATTTCTCCCAGTATGAGAAAGAGGAGAAAAGCTGGAAAGAAAGGAGGAAAAGTGTGGCGACTGGTGCTTAGCGTCAGGAAACAACAGTCTGACAAACGCTGTAGCTTCACTGCGGATTGACTCTTTTCTGATGAAGACGAACTCTGAGGAAATGAGCAGTGAGACAATCACAAGCCTCCTGTATGTGGTCTATACTTCGGTTACTGAAACAACACACGAACTCACTGGACAACCTGTAAAGAAAAAAAGCTGAAGGCGAAAGAAAAAACAAAAACATTCATAATCCACAAGCAATATGTTGAAATGTTGGATTAATCCAATCACTGCAAAAATAATCTGTGAGGAAAAAGATGTGATCGGCTTTCAGTAAGATGATTTGTGACTGATGGTACTATTGTGTGTTTATTGTAGTGTACCATTTTCATGTTTGGTAGATATGTCTCTGTGAAGTGTTTTTTCTTTCTTTTTTTTTTAAATTTGGAGTTAAATTATTTATTTATGTCAGATGCATATATTTATGATTTTATCAGTGAGATCTGAAGCCACTTTTTTATTTTATCTCTGAGAAATTAATATAAATTTGAATTACTCACAAAAAAAGCTGTAGAAGCAGGTGATTTTGGCTTTCACATAAATAAATTTTTTCCTTTATCATCATGTTGTTGTGATCTGCCATAAAAGTAGATGTACGTAGACTGTTTTTCTCACCCAAAATGTCCTTTTCATGTTTGCCTGTGATGCCTAAACCCACTTGTACAGTAGCAACCAACGATATGAGCGACTGAAAACGAACCTCATGGTCAGCAGAAAGTGTTGATTGGGGATCTTCTTGCTCTTCTAGCCAGTCCTCCCATAAAACTGCAGTATACTGGGACCATAACTGAATTTGAAAAGGTAAAAATTGATCCCATACAATCATCTATTTGGTAATGTGACAAATAGGAGAAAAGTGTACAAAAGTATCACGAATAATCCTCATTTTTCTACTTGCATGGTTAATAGAGAAAATGGAAATTGTACCTTTCATTTAGCAACATAATATCTAAGTTAGTTATATATTTGGACTTTTTTTCTGGAAAAATAGGCAGGATCCAGGAAATATTCTTAACATTAAATATGCCAATTAGAAATGAATAAAATTCAGTATTTGGACTTTTTATTCCAGTTTTTTGGTGTTTAATTCATTAGAAAGTTAAACCCTGAAAATGTGAGAGCGGCTGGACGAATGTAGAAAACACAAAAAAGTCTTTTGGATTTGGGGATTAAAATGTTTCAGAAATCGCTCTCTTTTGTGTTTTTCAGAAGTATTGCATGAAGTGATATTACTGTGGTGAAAATTTGTTGAAATAAACACCCCGAGAATTAAAACTGGTCCCTGTTCTTTTTTTAAAAATTAAATTTAAACGAAAATGCATTACACTTTACTTACCACCAACAATGAAACGTTATGATGAAGCATGCATTATTATAGATGCATCAATATGTACTGCACTTTACTTAACACATACAATTTTAACTTATGATACTGCATGCTCTACTATAGTATACTATAAGTCCTTACTACAGTTGATTGTTGAGGTGTGTGTAGGTATAGTTAGGTGAGTAGAATTCATTATAAGTCACATCTATAATGTTTTATGACTGTTGATATAGTGCATCAGAAAGCATTATGTGTGTATATGAGTGTAGTCATAAAGCATTATGAATGCATTATAATTCACTATGAATGCCCCCATAA
>NTHP01000696.1:71444-84343 GCA_003416845.1 Oplegnathus fasciatus
TGCAGCACGTTGAGTCTTAAATAACAGGGTTGCAAACTGACTCAGCATGAGGCCGTAAATCATGATGATCTATGTGAGCTTACAAACATGAATTTGATCTACAACATGTACTGAATGTTCCTGCATGTTCTCTCTGTTCTGCTGATGTTTTCTTACGTTACGCAACAAAACACAGCTCAGAGCAGAAAACTGCAAGTTATCTGCATGTGTGACTTGTGTCAGTTTCAGCGTTTCTTTTGTGCTGAACCACCTGCTAAAGCTGCAGAGCTGTGCTGCAGAGATAGCGAGGCGGATTGTGATCNGCCTGAGCGAGGGATGGTGAAGGTGAAGAGACAGACATTGAGAGCTGAGCAGGAGAAAGATAAGGAAAATGGTGAAGAGGAGGAGAACAATAAAGAGAGAAAAAAGGCAATAAAACAGGAGAAATAAAAACTGAGCGAGAGAAGCAGCTGCAGGCGTAAACACTGTAATGAGACGACGTTAGAGAAGCATGTGTCCATTTCTGACACAAAATAAACCCGGACAGACATGAAATGCTAACATCAACATGCTAACATGCTCACGTCCATGACAAATAAATAAACCAGACTGTATATAAAGATGGACGACATGACAGCTCCCCAAAAGTGAAGCCAAAACATCTCGATCGCCCCCTGGTGGCTGGTCCCAGTATAGATCATAAGTCCCGCCCCCTCCATGTTAGCAGATGGGACATGAGCCAAACTAAAAAATCAAAGTACACATCAAATAAATTCAAGTCTGCATTTTTCTTTTAAGTCTGGTTTTAATTAGTTATTTGAGGCTATAAAAACGGGGTGAAACATCATGACTGACAGCTGTCAATCACAGTGAAGTGGTCACGGAGGCACCTGCAGACGTCTTTTCAGGAGTTGAATGTAGAGTAGGAACGTCGAGAGGAGATGTAACGGTAACTTTAGCAGGTGATCGTTAGTTAACAGCAACTAATTATTGATTACCGATTGAGTCAGGCGGGTGTACGGGCAGGAATTCGATACCGCGGCTCCTTCCCCGATTACTACTGCGCAGACTCTGGCCCCAAATGACGTCGCCAGTGCAAGATGGCAGCGCCCGTATCCGGGATATTTTGGCCTCACTTTTGTACAGTGGGAGGAAGTGGAGACGCGTCGTCCATCTTTATATACAGTCTATGAAATAAACCAATAAACTAAATTAGCACTGAACACAAAGTGCAGCTGAGGCTGACCAAAGTATTGGACAAATTTAAATGTTGACCAGATGATGGCGCTAGATGAGAACTCAGAGCATCACCAAAGTTATTACAATTCATGCAAAGGAAGACATGAACGTCTGAAGCAGCGCTAGAAGTGGGCCGGTACTTCTCACAAGCTGCACTGTGTGACGCTTACCTGTTCCCGTTCTTGCCTGCCTGCTTTTCTCTGTCGGCGGCTGGTCTGAGTAACGCTACATTAACCTTACAATACTGTTGGCCTGGCTCCAAAAGGGCACGAAGAGAACAGATGATGAAATGTATGTTGTGAACATCAGCAATATCTCCTCGTATCTTTTATTCACGGTAGAAGTTCAGAATGTAATATTTAATGATTTGATACCGGCCGCTGCACACGCCAACATAAATATGATGTGAATCACGGGAGAACTGGCACTTATTTTTTTCCACTTCAAGCACTGATCTGAACCAAATTTCATGTCTGACTGTATATCCATCCACCGACCAACGACACTGATCTCAGGAGATCACTAGAGCCATGCCGCTAGCGTGGCTAAAAACAAAATTCACTGAAACAAAGGCCACTTCTCATTGAGCCGTTTTATGACCAATGAGACAAACAGCTTTTAGTTCAGAGAGCAGCATTTCCTTACCTGACATAGATCCTCTCAACATGGTGGATTCATTTGTTTTTTTTAGCCACGTTAGCAGCGTTCATGGCTCTGGGGACACTTTCGTCCAGACTTAAGTTACTTAACAGCTATTATATAAATTGCTATAATATTCCAAACAAACTTTTTCATTCATGGTCCCCAGTGGAGGAATCCAACTGTCTTTGTTGATCCTCTTATTTTTCCTCCAGCGCCACCACGAGGTTGACATTTGCGTTTTTTGTAAAATATCTCGACAACTATTTGATGGGTCGCCATTAAAGTTGATGCAAACATTCACAAACAAACATTAGTCTTGTTGGGAAACGCGTCATGTGGAGGTGTAACAACTCAGCAAATTACATGAATATTAAACAACCATCTGATCCCAGTTTTCGACGTCCTTATCGGCAGGATTCCTCTGAAAGACAGACCATCAAAATAAATGTTGGTTTTTATTATCTCCAAATAAGTACAAGCGCTCCTTCTTTTTAATTAAACGCTTATCTTGGTCTTTTATTTAACGATCAAACTGATCTGGAGCGAAACACACCAGCTGCTGTGAGGTCCATTTAAAAACATGCAGTCTGCCTGGTAACGGCATCCAATATGCTCACGCAGTCTGTGGCTGCCAGGTTATTTCAGCAGGTGAGAGCAGCGAGTCTATTCTGAGTTCAACAAGGTGATGCAGAAACACCTGCGCCGCCGCCGTAGGTCAACATGGCAGCCTGATAATGATGTGACGGAGAAGAGCTGTAAAATGGTTCTGTCAATGTGACGTATGTGTTGGAACGAGGACTATTTCCATCAGAGTGGGGCTGTGACTCAAAAGCAGAGTGTGAAAACACTCCGATATTAACCGCAGCACGCTGCCCACATGTTCAGATGTTTGGCTTTAAGAAAAACAAAAACAGTTCAAATTAAATGTTGTTTTTTTTGTTTGTTACAGCGACACATCTGCTCTGTAAATCACTTCCTGTGATCCTTTGAGAAAAAATCAGAAACCAAAAGGGAGAAATTGATATTTTATATTTTAAACCAGGCTAGCTGTTTCCCTCTGTTTCCAGTCTTTGTGCTAAGCTAAGCTAACCGGCTTTATCACAGGAGTTTGGGGATTATATATATGTGTGTGTGTGTGTGTGTGTATATATAATATATTTGATATTGTATTATACTATACTTACCATATTTTGCAGCACTATATATTATACTATATTACTACATTTCACCTTGTATTATATTCTATATCCCATACTATATTACACTGTATTATGTTAAAATGTTGTTCTGTTTTATTACATAATGTACTACATCATATTTTTAAATTAAATAACACTAAATATAATTACTTCATCATATTTCATATTCTGGTGTTTGCTGTTATAGCAGATGGTATCATATTACTCTGCATGTCCTATACTTTGCTGCTACTAGTCACACATCACTTCACTTGAGACAGTACTGCAGTATTACTTTAAGTACAAAACTGTGAGTACTGTATGTATACTTGCCTTTTACTTTTCTCTGTTCATCTGTACTTATTTCTGTCCTTGTGCTGCTGCAACAACTGAATAAAAGGCTTATCTGATCTCATATGTATGTATNNGTATGTCATCCATCATAAATCTTAAAGGCAATTATTCACGTTAAATGTGTTTTCATCTTCAAATAGACCCTGTTATCCTGACAAAAAAAGGAGCATTAAATCCATATTTGAAACTAATGTGAGACTTTGAAAGGCAGATAGGTGCAATTAATACTTTAGGCCTGAACTGAAAGAGTTAATGTGAAAGCTCTGTTTTTTTAAATCTTACAATATATTGGTGTTTTCTAACTTGTGACCTTTTGTTCACAAGCCTGTTCCTCCAACACCAAAAACAAACATACTGCATCAATCAGAACTGCAGCTTAAAACCATGAAATGACAAGAAAAACTGCTGTTGTGGGATCTCGTTAGATTTAAATATAGATTTGAAACATTTCCTTGAGAAAAGTAATTCTGCTTGTTTCTGGGCGACACTGGAAACAAGTGCTGTTATCACACAAACCCCTTCAGATATTTGGTAACTTGCCAGAACTCAGACACACTTCGTTCCTCGCAGCGAGAACATTTTGTTCCTGTGTAGGAGCAATAACGATCGAGGATCCCAATTTCTGCACAAACAACATTTATCAGGCTTTTTGAGAGCTTTACAAAACAAACACTGAGAGAAGTTCACTGCAGAAGTCAGCGCTTCTAAATCAATTTGTCCATTTCAAGAGAAAGACAAGCGTTCTGTTTTATTGACTTTTATTAAATAACATTAATTATCTTATTTCTCAAATAAAAAGTGTAGACATGAAACCAAACTTTAACAATTTACTTAAAACTCTGTTTTTAACAATGAATGCTTTAACTGCCTGTTTGTCACGACTCGTGAACTAAAATACAAGAGCTCATACAAAGACTGATAGTTAAAGCTGCACTAGGCGACTACAGCTCTACATGGCAACTAGAGGTAATTGAAATATATTAAAGGGTCAATTCACCCAAATCACAAAAACATATTTTCCAACTTACTCCAGTGGTACTTTGTTAAGTTATTCATTAGGTTTTTATACTGTGAGGCGGATTCCACTGCAACAAATTAGGGACAAAAAGACGCTCCTTATAACTGCAGAACTTGCCTGAGAATCATCACGTTTTTAAGTTTTCTTCAGTATCAAAGTAATCCAGTGATAGTTGTCTGTACATCCATGGGTACACTGCAAACAGGAACCGCTAATAGCTAATTCGGCATACTTTTAACGGTGCTAATTGTCAAATTTGTCAAAAAAGTGAAGTCATAGCCCACAGCTAACTCACTGAATCCCTGGCAACATTATACTTCCTGTTTACATCCCCCCCAAAAATTATGGGAAATGTAGTTCAAAGTGTTGAAAGTGACATTCAAATAGTTTGTTTTGTCTGACCAACAGTCTACAACCCCCAAATATTAAATGTATGATATAATACAGCAAATCCTCTCATTTGAGAAGCTACTGGAATTAGTATTTGTGTTTAGCAGTTTTACCAGAAAAAAAACATGATGTGTGAAGTGATTTTGGGGACACTACACTGTATAAGAGAGAAGTTATTGAATATTTTTGTAGCATCTCTCTTCGGTGCGTACAGCCGACTGTAGAGACCAATGAAACCGACAGCGTCCTGCAGATTACCGCACTGCTTTCTTCTGGAGAGACCTCTTGATCTAAGAATTCGTTTAAGTTTACTTCCACTAAATACATAACCATGCCCACTGAGCAGTAGTACTATATCAGCATACTTAATGCCCAGTTCAAAGTAAAATTCAATGAGCTGATCCAGTCTGGGGCATTGAGCTGCAGCGGAAATAGACATGTGGCTCAGAATGAATGGAAGAAGAAAAGTATTGCAAGGTAACGCCAAAGTAGTCCCCCTTCGGGAGTTCCGTAAAATCATAATTGAAACTGATTAATTTTCTGTTCACTGATTGTTTCAGCTCCAATAGCCTCATCAATCTGAATCAGACCACTTGGGGTAAGTGACGTGTTTTTGTGCTGTCACTGAACTGACCCTTTAACTTTACATTTTCTGAAATCCTGTAACATAACAGAAGAAGAAGAAGAATTTACCAGCGCGGCCACGAAACACTGAACGCTGATGTTTGCATCTTTTTCTGGACTGAACTCTCGCTGCTGTTTATGAGACATTTTGTTCTGTTTGTCAATCTTAAGTTTCCACATCCTGTGAGCAGAGAAGCGTCCAAACCTGACACCAGAAATAACTTGAATGTACAGTTTGTGGTCTCAGTTAGAGGGACGGGATGTTTGTGATTTAGACAGGAAACCCATGTTATTACAAATAAATCTTGCTTAGTGCAGCTTTTATATTAAATTTAAATAATTTTAGTAAAAAGGGAGGAACAAATTCTACAAAAAGACAAATAACAACTGAGAGAATAAAATTATACTATAAAGTGCGTTGTAGCAAACATCAACTGTGCATGCAACCTCATGAAAATAAATTATGTTGGTTATATGATAACTGAAGCACTAACAGTAATAAAAAAGTAGTACAAAAACTGTAGAAAGAAAAGAAGTGGCCTTATATAAAGATATCATTCTATACAACAAATCAATAAAGCTCATTTAAACTCTAATATAATAATGTTCAAATAATAAACTGTATTTGTGACGTTGCTAGTCCAACTGTGGATGTTCAAGAAGAGGAATAAATAGCCATACACACTTCCATGCACACACACAGACACACACACATACACACACACACACACTCCATAGAAATAGAACAGAACAAAGACACATCTTATAAAAGTCCTTTAGTGGCCCCTGGTTGATCCGTCTTTGATGACGAGTGAAATCTCACCAGAAGGTTTTCCTTCAAACACACGCTCGCATTAATTAGTGTTAGAAAACTGCAGAGGTGAAATCAGGCAGATCACGTCGCACCCTGAGGAGATCTGTGGATCATTCTGGAAAAAAGTGACATTAAAAATGAAGAAGTGTATTTCTCGACATGAACTTATTTTACTCTTATGCATTTAGAAGTTTAGAGCTGCAACTAACAATCAATTTTTATTGTCGATACATCTGCAGATTATTTACTCAATCAGCCGTTCGTCTTGTCTATAAAATGCTTCCAAAACTTTGTTGTCAGATGTGCCTAGGGTTGCCACCTTCAATGTGGAAAAATAAGGGACACCTTGCCAGCGGCCCCGTGCCTGGGGGACATCGGAGGGTCTGGGCGTCCTGAGATTTTGAGTGTCAGACATTTAATTTCCTGCATTCCAATTTGTGCTTTTTGTGCATTAATTTCAAAGTCCTCTGCTCAGAACAACTCTCCTGGATGTTTAGTACGGTAGCCGAGCCTTTGGTAGATTAATGTCCACCACTGCCCAGTTGGTTAGTATTATCTTACAGCGTATTATCCTGTCTTATGTAGGCATTATAAAATAAATCTAATTTTAACCTTCAGTCCGACACCTTTCAAGAAGGATGGGGTAGCCTAGCCTTTGGAAGATACATTTCCACCAAGTGGATTACTGGTTAAATTTCTCTCTCTGGTTCAATATGTGGATATATTTTTATATTAAAATCTTAATTTATATTTTTTCAAATTGGTTGAGCTGCTCTACAACCTGTCCAGGTACCCCAGCTGCTGCAGAAGGTCCCGTCGGGGGTACCGCTGGTTGGTAATCACTGTCCTGCACAGGTGACATCTTGAAATGTTCTCTCATTTGAGAAGCTGGAGCCATCAAATGTTTGAATTTCTTGCTTGAAACATTTTACTCCTGATCGATTAATCGATTGTTGCAGCTCTACATACAAGCTACTGCAGTTACACTTATGAAATATTACGTACCTCCAGTGCCCCCAAATGTCTTTCACGTCATCTCTTGTGTTGTCTGGTTACACTTGTGAACGATTTGTTCTGTTGGATTAAAAACACACATCAGCTGGAGATAAATAACCTAAATTAATATCATAATAAATAAACTGATGATGATTATCAGACAACACAGTGAAAAGTAGATCCGGTTATCTGCTTAATATCAAACACAACTGAACTTGTGAGCTGTGGGTATATTCACGAAGACTACAGTATAGTGTGTACAGTTTATGTCTCTTTAGGCTCTTTATTTTACCCCAATAAATAATAATAATAATAATACTAATAAATAATAATACCTAAGAAATGCAAATACTGCTCTTTGGATAATCTTCACTGAAACAAAGGGCAAAACACAACATCAACAAGGAAATCGTGTCCATTTCAACTAGTTTTTTTTGTAAAAATACATTTTATTTTGATTATTTACAGTCCATAACTTATGAGATAAATGCATCTCCGTTTAGCAAGGAGTTTGTCTATCTGTCTACTATTAATATTTATATTGAAATCAACATAAAACATTAATTTACAATTTAATACATTTAAATATGTGATTTAAAGGTTGCTTAAACACCAAATCACATGAACTCCACTCGAGTCAAAAGCTGAAATGGTGGTTATTTTCACAGAAATTATACATTTATGTGGCATAATAACTTTCTATAAAACAGATGTCAAGATTCTGGTCTGAACCCAGTTGTGTACAAATGTGTAGTTACCGTGTTTTGCCTTCATAGAGCAGTATAGTATTAAGATTTAGGGGGTCCAGCCAAGACCATGAAAAACAGCCTCAGACCAAAATGGACAGGGGTGTCCACATACTTTTGTCCATACAGCACACTTTGTCCCTTTCTCATGTGACATTTATTCAATATTCATATTCTGATTTAATGTGCTGCTGCTGCTCCTCTCACTTTGTTTGTTTCTATAGAAACAGGATTTTATCATGTGAGGATCATCGTCCTCTCACTTCATATTTTGGTGTAATGTTGTACTTTCACACACAGTACTACATGTCATATACTGCACCCCTCATACAGTTATAAAGGATGAAGTACTCGGAGGCAGTACATCAGTCTGAAGGCTACACTAGTGCCCCCCAGAGGCCATGCAGCTCCTCACACGTCATCTCTTTTTACCTTGTGCTCTGGACATCTAATTGAGAAGTTGTCATCGTTTAAGACGCAGCCTGAAAAACACAGAAATACAAAATTAGACTTTAAAATCTGAGTGGGAACGACAGCCTTCATTTAAAACACAACAAAATATCCTTAAACGATTCGTCATTTCAGGCTGAGTGAGAACGACAGCCGTCCCACACAACTAAGAAAAGCACGAGTGACTCAAGCTCTGACAGATCCGTCATTTAAACATCATTTTCACAGTTAACACAGGCAGGAAGAGATTTTAGGAAACAGCAGCTAAACACAAAAACCAAACATAATTCATCCCTTTATAGCCGATATACTTTTCTGACAGATGTTTCGTACTGTACCTGACTGAATGGCACATCTGTAGTGATAATTTCTGGGACAGCCCTTCTGGAAACAGCCCATTATTGCACCTGTTTGTTGGCACGCCGAACACGCCTGAAAACACAAGCACAAAGTGAGAAAAACAAACAAACATGGCGTGTATTCCTCAGGATGTGATGCAGAATCAGAATAGACAAAACTCTTTGCACGAGAACTTAAATAACTCTTTTTTTCTAGGCATCCTCCTCATCCTCACGTGTGCATTAAAATAGTTATTGATCGCTGTTATCATTCCTCCTCCTGTCCAGACAGGCTGGGAAAAGATCTAATGCACTTCCAATACAAGTGATCGGGGACACATTTATAGTTAATTTTACATTTTAAACTTCAGCTGAAAGTAACAGGAGGCTTCATCAGCGTAAATTAGTCGAATCGCGGTGGTGTCTTCCAACTTTAAGTTCTTTTAGTATGAAATTCTTGCTCAAAGAGGGAAATATAAACTTAAAAAACAGACTAACTTTGAAAGATATCCACATTAGAGCTGATTAAGTCATTTTAAACCAAATGTAGAGAAAAAAATGTTTCATATTTTCTGGTTTCAGCTTCTCAAATGTGAGGATTTGCTGCTTTTCTTCGTCATACATCGTTGTAATCTGAATAATTTGTTTTTTTTTCGATATTTTTCACTATTTTTTGACATTTCAGAGACTTAACAGTTAATTCTTAATGAAAATAACCACTAGCTGCAGCCCTAATAAACTTGATTTGACTAGTTCAGACTGCTGAATCCTCATATTACCTTACAAGGACTGGATTTTGACAGGACTGATTAAAGTGAACCCCCATTAATGTGTCTTTTGATATGTCTTATTAAATTAGGAATATTCATTTATATTGATATACGTATATCTCTATATGAATGCAGAATCACATGTAAAATATTAAAATGTCGTACATTACATCAGACAAACTCTCTGCACACGTAAAACGAGAACTTAAATAACTTATTTTCTGCTCTAAAACACTATTTTGACAGACTTTTGTAAAATGATAAAGAGTCTCACTGTTTCCTGTGCGAGCCGGGCCGCCTCCTCCAACCCGAACAGCTTCCCTCTGACCAGGAAGACTCCGGCGGACCAGATACCGCAGTCCTCGTGGATCCAGCACTCATCCAGACGAAGAGGCACCTTTGGGAGGGGGTGGTTGACCGCAGAGCAGTCGTGACCATCATCTGAGGAATTCACTGAACGGCTTTTGACGAGTCCACGCAAACGTTCTTCCTCTTTCCACTCAGTCCTGCAGCTGTGGTTGTGGCAGTCCACCGACGGGCTGGTGGGGCAGTACGGGCCGTGAAGGTCCCCGAGGCCCATGGCGTTGGCCGTCTGACCGCACAGGCAGCACTGCAGCGAGGCCTGACACCTGCTGCTGTCGGAGCTGAACCGACCCAGCTGGAAACAGGAAGTATTGGGAACAAAACCCGACAGAGACCTGGAGGCCGCCTGCTGCTGGCCTCCCCTGCTGCTCCTCACCGTCGCCTCCTCCTCCTGATAGTTGACGACGGTGCACGTCTTCTTCTCCAAGTGCACAAAGGGGCAAAAACTGCCCGATTTCTTGTCCTTTTTTTCCTCTTTAACGTTTGCATATTTAAGCTTGATTTCTGGCTCTCTGGGAGGAAACTGAGCAGGAGGTCCGGCCTGCGGTCGCCTTTTTTTCTTCCGTCTTGTGACAGTTTTTTTGTTTGTCGACTCGTTCCTTTGATGCTGCTCCGGTGGGATTCTGCGGTTTTGTTTCTGTTCGGTTCTTCTTAACTTCTTAGTTTTCCGAACGGTGAGCGGCTTCTTTCGTTTCCGGTTGATGCTTTTCGTGCGGGACGCTTTGCGGCGAGGCTGCTGCTCGTGCAACTCTCTCTGCGGCGACTTCCTGTCTGTCCGAACGTCTACGCCGGACTCCTCTGAGTTGCTGCTCACTCTTTGCGACACATTCGGCTGCGACTCGTCTGCGTCGGAGCTGGACAGCCTCACCGCGTACTCCATCATGTCCTCTGAATCGCAGCTTTCGTTATATATACCCACCGCGTCGTTTTTGGCCCGTCTCCTCAGACTGTGCCGAGACACGCTGCAGGTGAACTGGGGCATTTCCGAGACGGATTTCCTGATTCTGGTACTGCGTCGAACTTCTCTTGGAGGAGCTTTTTCCTCCTCGCTCTGAGGAGGAGTTTCTCTCACCAGACTCTTCTTACAAGGAAAGTTGCTGCTTTTCTTCTTTTCATTAGTGACTGAAACTTCGATAACGTCGCTGTCGTCGCTTGAAATATCTACCGGAGACTCAGCGGGGTTTCCGTAAACAGCACTCAGGTCTGACAGGAGGACTACGGGCCGGGTGTGATGTACGGGAATGTCCACAGAGCTGTCTGAGGAGTCTTCAGAGTACGAGCTGTCAGGACTGGGTGAGCTCAGAGGCTGAGGTAGGTGATAGCAACCTCTCCCTTCGTCCAGCGAGGACACAGCTGGGGACAGGGGCTCCACGATGTGCCTCACACTGTCCTGGATGAAAGGACTGCATAAGAGTGGCTCCTTCGCCGAGGAGACCAGGAAAATAACATCAGAGCCGCTGTCGCTCTCCTCCCCGCCGCTGCTTTCAGGAACTGGACCGCCGCTTTGGTCTGGCCCGTAGAAACCTGGATGCCACAGGTTGCCGTGAGCTCGGTCGCGGTACAGATCCAGCCCCGGAGCTAGTGTCGAATTCATGTAGTTACCCAACGAGTCCGGGCCCTGCTCCATGTCTCTGCGGTGGACAGGTGCACCTGGGTCAGGGTGCAGCTGTGTGGAGAGAGAGTTGTAGGAGGACGAGGCTCTGGATCTGTACGGGGAGCTGATCTCGGTGCTGCAGCTCGGGGGGCGTCTGTGGTACCACTCGGGCTTCTTTGCCAGGTCCATAGCTTCAGTGTGGCTGCAGGTCAGGGGGGTGACTGAGTAGCCCTTTGACAGGTCCATAGCCATGAGGGATGGATCCTGAGAGGACACTTCCATCACTGCAAAACACAAATATTCACATTACTGAGACGTATTCTCTTGTACCTGCTTCTTATCAGTCCTTCAAAAGACTTTAAAGAGGAACTTTTACACATTAAAGTCTGTTTAGTACTGCACATGTGAGAAACGTATCTAACAATTATTTACATTATCTGTTAATCTGCAGATTATTTTTCAATTTAATCATATAGTCTATTAAATGACTAAAAGTACCATCAAGACTTCCCAGAGTCGTCTGTGACTTCTTCAAACGTCTTGTTTTATTCAAACAAAAGTCCAAAACCTGAAGATTTTCAGTTTTTGGTGAATTATGACAAAGAAAAGCAGCAAATTCTCTGATCTGAAAACCAGATAATGTTGCAATACTTAATATATTTGCTTGAAAAATGAGTTAAATGACTAACAGATTTTTCTGTCCATCGACTTATCGATTAATCGACTGATCTGAGCTGAACTAGGAGACATGCAGCCATGTTGTTTGTAGTTGTTTTGTGTCTCTTTGAACCAGTTGGTTCAAAGCACCACCTGACAGAGCTGAAATGATTAGTCGATTAATCGATCGACAGAAAAAAACTATAGCTATTAGTAACTATTTTGATAATTGATTAGTTATTTTTCAAGCAAAAATATTTAAAAATTGGCAGAAATGTTCTGGTTTCAGCTTCTCTAATGAGAGAATTTGCTGCTTTTCTTTGTCAGAATTCACTTTAAACTGAATATCTGCAGGTTTGGGATTTTTTTTTTTAACATTACAAGATATTTGAAGACGTCACCCCGGGCTCTGAGAAGTTGTGATGACTATTTTTTCACAATTTTTTGACATTTTAATAAACTATACGCTTAATTGATTAATCTGAAAAACAATTGATTATTAAAATAATTGTTAGCTGCATTCCTGCCACCTGAACCTTTTTAGTTTTTTAGCTGAAGCTGGCTGACACTCCTCTGGTATAATTATTTTGTATATATTTATATATATATATATATATATATATATTTCTTTATAGTGTGCTGCAGTATTTCTATCAAATACTACAGCACACTATATAAAATATAAAAGGAAACAATTAAAAAACAGTTCTATTTTCTATCCTGCTTATTTAAATTATTTGAATGAAA
>NTHP01000696.1:93208-135798 GCA_003416845.1 Oplegnathus fasciatus
ACGATTATTTAAAAAAGTTGCAAATTAATATTCTGTCTATCGACTAATAAAACGACTTAATCGTTTCAGCTGTACTTGTATAAACTGTTGGGTAGTTTAAAACAAAACATCATATTTTATGAACTTGTGCTTTGTGTGCGGAAATGTTAATTTGTAAAGTAACTAGAAACTAAAGCTGTCAGATAAATGTAGAGGAGTAAAAGAATAAGTAAAGTACCTCAAAGTTGTACTTTAAGTAGTACTTGAGTAAATATACTTAGTTACAGTGGTGTTTTTTTCCATTTTACTAAAAAACATTACTGCTCACAGCATTTGAAAGCAGCAGTGGGCAATATAAGATTTTGCAGTATCATGTATATTGTGGTAGCGATCCCTTTAATATCTCATGATGTATTTGACTATTGTGGGAAATCTAACAAATTAATAAGCAGCACTGCTTGATAGTGATATTGGATTTTTATATGATTTTTGCATCAATGTGATTTGATTCACTGGATTAACCAAGAAGAGACACTTCTGTCTGGTTATTTTAACATTTTCTCAGAAAATGTACTATATCATTATATGTATCAATATCACAATGTGAAATCACAAACTGTGATAAAGAATTTATCCATATCGAACTTTTTTTTAGAGATAGAGATAGCTAGGTAGAGATATTATCTTTTTATCTCTTCTTCTTTGTCAAAACCTGGTGCCTACATTACCCACAAAGCAACTCGACCACCAACAGTTTGGCCATACATTCAGGTGTGTTATGCTAGTACATAGCGGCTAATGTAGCCTTGAGCAGAGATGAGGAGCTACAGAGGTCTGGTGAGCTCACTTCTCTCTAACTCCTCACCAACAGATTTTTTTTCATTTTCAGACTTGTAGTCTTCAACCGACGCTGACTCAAGTGACATCACTTGAGGCAATTTATCACACAGCTTCCTCTGGAGTTCCCCTTTAATTTATTTTGTCTGGCATGAAGATAATCAAATGTAAATTATCTTTAAATAAGTTTCAACGATTAGCAACTTTAATCTTAAAATACTGGCTATGTAAACGACGACCTACCTTCAGCCTTTCCATCTCCTTCTCATGTTGCTTCTGAACTGAACTCATCTTCCCATCAAACTCTTCTTTCATCTCCTCCGCCATGACGGCCAGCTGCTCCTCCAGCTCCTCCACTCTTCTTCTTTGCACTAAAACTTGCTCCATCTCCAAGCCTGTTTCTTCTGTTTCCTTGTGGGATGCTTCAGTTTTCTCCGTGTTTTCATCTGCGATCTGCTGGATTCCCAACTGACCTTCAACACATGGAGGTGGGACTGCCATACAGTCGAACTCGAGGGACTCAAACATCTCCTCTTCTGGTGTTTCAGGCTGTACACTTTCATCTACTACCTGTAAGTCTACATCTGTGTCCGGTGGGTAAGTTTCTTCTGTCTGACAACACGTGTTCATCTTATCAACCAATGACGACGACTGTTGTTCTTCCAGGTTTGACAGTCTTTCTCTCAGCTTCCTGTTTTCTTCCATCAAGTCGACACAGTTGCTGCAGATGAGAGAAGAAGTGAGCAGCTTCTGTTTGGTTTCTTCAAGCTGCCGCTCATATTTTGACTGAAGCCGAGTTAGACGGTAGCAGTATAACGCTTCAGTTGCTGCAGAGCGAATGAAACCAGACCAGGGATGCTCTGAAAAGTGAGAGTCTGAGAGTTTGTGAGCCATCAGCTGGAGTTTGTCGTGTGCAGAGGAGCCGACGGAGGAGGCGAGCTGGTTCAGCAGAGAAATCTTCATCTGTGTGACGACTCTAAAATGTTTTATCTCGCACAGCTGGTTGTCAAAATCAAATATCCTGCTTTCACCTGTCTTTGTGGTTTCTGTCGCTGTCACACTTGCAATATTCCAATTAATATCCAGATCTTTCAAACCTTCCCTCCCTTCATCTGTGCATGAATCTGTCTCAGAGAGTAGACCAAAGCCTGAAAGCAGCATCTGTTGCTCCACCATCATACGTTCTGTCACCTCACTAAGAAGCACTTCCACAGGTTTCTCCTCATTAAGCTGGGAGGGATTCAGTTTGTCCAGCAGCGAACTCCAAAACTCCTCCTCCCACTTCAACTGACTCCTCACTGTAGGTTTATTCTCTTCTCTTCTCAAACCAACATCCAACTTATCGATCACCTCCAGTAATTTCCCCAAAGCGTTCAGCCTCGTCACCATCCCCTCTATCACTTCCTGCATCCTTTCTTCATCAGAAACACATCTGTTGCTATCTCCATCTTTCAACTTCTCCTTCTCCAACTCTTGATTCAGCCTCCGAATGTCGGCCTCTGCAGCGGTTTGACAGTAAAGTTCCTCAGCCTCTTTCAGCTCCGTGTTCTGCGTCTGGACCTCCGCACAGGTCACATCTGATTGGTCGAGCTGCCTCTCCAGCTCCGTCAGCTTGGCCTCTGCAGCCTCCAAACATCGAAGCAGGTATCCCTCTGTTTTCTCAGCGCTCTCTCTTTTCTCCTGTCCTGTTTCTTCTGTTTCGTTCAGCTGCAGCAGCGCCTCTGTCTCCCGCAGATTTTCCTCCAGGGAGGTGATCAAGGTCTGGGCCTCCAGGAGCTGCTGGTTTCTCAAGCTCAGCTCCCTCTCCAGATCCTCTACCCCTGTTTGTCCCAGCTGTTCCACTTCAGGGAGGTGACGGGGTTCGGTGTACCTGCTGCTGAGCTCTGCTTTCAGCCGCTCTATCTCGCGGTCGGCCTCGGTCAGCTGGTTCAGCATCTCCTGGTTGCGCTGGTTGAGAGCCTCATTCTGGCTGGTGAGCAGCTCCACCTCTTGGGAGAGCCTCCTCACCACCGCCTGGTCTGGATGTATATGGTGGTCTACACAGCAGCTCAGCGGGTTCACATCTCCCTTTGCAGGCTTCTCCAGAATTAATGAACTATATTCGCTGTTATTTATTTGTGTTTCTGAGCTGGGAACCTGCTGACAGTCGTCTCTGTCCAGCTGATTCTGGTGGTTGGTTGTTGCAACGTCCGAGTCTGTAGTTTCTCCATCACTCTGAGAAAATAAGTGTTGGCTGTCTGATGCAGGGGATGATAAAGGTGTGCTGACTGTCTCAGGAAGCAAATCCGACAGTTCTTGGAAGTTTCCCTCTGTATCGTGTAGCCAGATGCTCGGTGTCTGAGGTGGTAAAGATGGCGGTTCACAGCTGAGCTGCTCCTGCATGTCCTGCCTAATAATGTTCTGCTGTTGTGAGAGCTCTCTGGTTTCTTTGTACACATCTTTCAGGGTCTGTGTGTGGCTGTTTAATGACTTTTTATTTGTGTCCGATGGGCAAAAATCTGCCTCAGAACTCAGTGGAGGGTCCAGCTTCGGGAAACAGAGAAAAGGGGAAAAAGAAGATTAGCTACTGTATGTTGACGCACAGAGACAGACTGGAATAATCAAAGTTAATCACAGCATGATTGTTACATAAAAATATATCAAAAACAGAGAAAGCTGAGGCCCAAAATGTGTCAGACCTGCTGCTGATAATATCCTGCTGGACTCAGCTGAGCCTCCAGCTGCAGTCTGTGACGCTCTGACTCCGCCAGCTGGGCCTTCAGATCCTCCACCTTCCAAAGAAAACCAGTTAATATATAAAAGCTTCTCACATCACAAATCTGTAGTGATTCTGTTAAAGGGCTTTAAAAAAGACATAGAGTCCTAAATAATCATGCCCAGTTCACTTTTGTTCATTGTTGATTCACAATCAACCAGTGCTCCATGACTCAACAGAGCTCATCAACAGGCTCAGTTTGACACAAAAAAGTGACAAAAATGAGTAAATAAATAAACACAAATGTAACAAATAAATCATGAACAGCAAAGACTTAATAAAAAGTGTTTTAAATAAGGCGCTAAGTCAGGGGGTCACCAAAGATTCATCCTCTGGGGACCATGAATATCTGTTAAAAACGAATATCTATTAATTTAACTAAAGTTTACATATGTTGGTATGAGTTTTAGGTATAAAGCACTCACCCCCTTCCTGTAGCTGTCCAGCAGCTTCTCCATCTCCTCAGAGTCTCTGGTCTCGGTAAAAAGAGGGATGGTTCTCTTCGGTCTGAAGAAAGTTTTCTCCACCTGCTTCCAGCACTCTTCGATCTCTTCCTCCACTTTCTGCTGTGATTTTGGACTCAGCGCTCTGATGCTGCCGCCTGCCGTTTGATCTCCAGTCACCTCCCGACCCAGAGAGAAGCCCAGCATGCTCTCATACCTCCTCCTCCTCTCCTCCCTCCTCTTCCTCCTCTCCAGGTCACCAAACTCCAGTGAGCACAGATCTTTACTCCTTCGAGGGTCTGGGTCCAGGGTCGGTTTCTTCTGAGGCCTGAACTCAGCCCAGTCGAAGGTTTTGTAGCGTCCTTCCCGCCGTCTCTCCATCACACTCCTGTGTTTGGGGTGAGGGTCTCTGTCTGTTGACGCGTCAGCTGAGGGAGAGTCCTGAGTCACATCTGGTTTGGGGAGGGCCTCAGGTGGGCTACAGGTGTGGCCAGGTAAACTGTACACAACATGTAGGTTTGTTTAGATGGAGGATCAGAAAATATCATAATGTAGAGAACTACACTGTAATCTTTATTCTGCTGTTTCATTTGTTTTATTCTATTTTAGGTTATTTTTATCTTCTATTTTATTTAGTTTTACTCTTTTTAAAGTCCTTTTTATGTCTTTTTATATTGTCTTGTGTTTCTTTTATATCTTTTCTTAATACCTTTCTGTCTTATGTAAAGCACTTTGAATTGCCTTGTTGTTGAAAGGTGCTGTACAAATAGACTTGCCTTGCCGTGAGCAGGGACGAAACAACAACAATTTTGATAACCAATTAACTGTTTAAGCCATATTTCCAAGCTAAACACTGTTTCCTGTTTTCACAATGTGAAGATTTTCTGTTTTTCACTGTTTTATATCACAGTAAATTAAATATCTTTGGGTTTTGGACTGAAGTTATTTAAAGATGTTACAGTAGTGACGGCTGTTTTGGACTATTTTTCCAATATTTTATAGACTAAACCATTAATTGAAAAAAATAATTGGCAGATTAATCAATAATGAAAATAATTGTTGGTTGCAGCACTAATGTACAGAGCAAACCCCATGTTATATCAACCAATTTTCTGGGTACAAGCAGAGCAAAAATATGTTTTATTTATCATTATTTTGACAATCTGATAAATAATTAGATAGTAGATTGTGAAACTATAGTGTACAGTGGTGGAAAGTACATTTACTCAAGTACTGTACTTAAGTATAATTTTGAGGTACTTGTACTGTATTTGAGTGTATACATTTTCTGCTACCATATACTTAAATATTATAGTTTTTATTTCACTACATTTATTTGACAGCTATAGTTAAATTACTTTTCCAGGTTTAATTTGTGCATAAAATCATATAATAAGCTCACAAAATACAATGTACTGTTAAAGATTAAACCAGCTTGTGACCTCTTCCACCAAAGAGAGATTTTACNNAACTGTATATAAAGTAGTTCAAACCAGCTCCACCTGGAGCAGCTCCAACAGTTACATGCAGCTCTAACATTGATGCTTCAGTATTACAATCTAATAATGTCACACAGAATCAGATATCAGTCACAGGAGACATTTTTACTTTTACTTTTGATACCTTAAGTACATTTTGCTCTTAGTACTTCTGTACTTTTACTTAAGTAAGATTCAGAAAATACAGGGAGAATTGATCCTGCGCTCTTCCCTGATTGGTAAATCAAAATGAAAAGATTTCTTTATTCTGTCTGTCCTCTTTTGTTTTTTACGATAAAAAACAAGATTAAATGTAGACTCACTTAAACTTACCTCCCAGACTGGATATTGGTTTTAAATTACCACCCACGTAATAACTGGTTTAAGATTTTACACCATCCCACCAGAGTATTTAAATTTGACTTTACCTGGCTACATCAGGGGCGTTAGCTGGATGTACGTTTTTCATCAGAGCCTGGATCCAGTTCTTGCGTATCCCTGCAGTCATGGCCGACAGTGTGTAGACACCCTTTGGGGTCTGTTACATAAAAACATTTACTTTAACTTCTCGTTAATGCAGAAGATGCAGGTTTTGTCTGTTTAGCGAAGGACCTGTTTCCTTACATGGATCTGAAAGCCGTAGTTCCTCTGCACCTGGTACTCAGACACATTAAAACACTTTGTGAGGTCGATTTCTCCTTCAAGATCTGAAGCCTGACGGGAGAAAACAAAAGACATTTGAACGTCTTAAAGGAGACACTTGTTATTTGTATTCTTTAAAATAACTAATATCAAAATACCTCCTCAGCTATGGAGTCCTTGTAGTACCTCAGACTGTCAGCCGACAGCACAAACCAATATTTCTTCCACTAGAGGGAAGCAGAAGACAAATGAAACGTTCAATAGGGAAGAACTGAATGTAAAAATCATTTAAATCAACAACAAAACTTCAATTTAAAAATGGTTTACCTGGTCATTTTCATCCAGTTTGACCATCCAGCCTTTTTTGAAGTTTAATAAATCTGGCTGTAAAGAAGACACAAACATTTTTGCCATCAACAACAACAACAACAATAAAAGTAATCAGATGTGCGTAAATGAAGCATTTGAAGGGTTTTGTTGATTTATGTTAATTTGTATATTTAAGTTGTTCATCTGGCCAAATGAAACAAATGAATGTTGAGGTTTTGACTGTTGGTTGGACCAAATCAAACAATCAATCGATTAATGGAGAAAATAATCAGCAAATTAATCCAGAATGAAAAT
The DNA here is from genome assembly GCA_003416845.1 of Oplegnathus fasciatus. Taxonomy (NCBI): domain Eukaryota; kingdom Metazoa; phylum Chordata; class Actinopteri; order Centrarchiformes; family Oplegnathidae; genus Oplegnathus; species Oplegnathus fasciatus. The sequence goes on from NTHP01000696.1 coordinate 99,967, forward strand.
AATCATTAGTTGCAGTCTGATACAAAATAGTTCAAAATGAGCTCCACCTCAACCAACTCCAACAGTNNGAGTACTTTTACTTTTAATACTTTAAGTACATTTTCCTGATTATACTTTAAGTAACGTTTTCAATGCAGGACTTTTACTTGTAACAGAGTATTTTTACAGTGTGGTATTAGTACTTTTACTTAACTAAAGGATCTGAATATTTCCTCCACCACTGGTTCTCTGTGTTCTCTGGTCATGTGGAGTGTAAGGAGCTGTGTGGCCTCTAGGGGTCGCTATTGGAGTTTGAGTATGATGTTGCGTGATGCAGCTTTGATTCATACTTTTTTATTTGTTGAAAGAAATCCTGACTAATAGGTAAAGACCTGAATGTGTTTGACTCACCGTCATGACGGTGTCTGACGTCCTGCGGTCCAGAGACTTGGCTCTTCTCTGAGATGGGGGTGCGGTGAGCTGGGCTATGTCTCCACATGACTGCAGTTTCTGTGAAAAATCAAATGAGAGTGAAAACACGGAAATTATTGTTTTGATTAGAAGCTTTCACTGATGTGGAGACGTGAGGTGTTTTCTCGATCAGGACGGTGGCAGCTTGTATGTGTGGCCTGCATTCCATCAACCAGAGTAACCGATAGTCTGGATCCTTGGCAGAGATGTCAGCTGTAAGGATTAGGCCTGCTGCAGAGCACCGCGGGGAGCCCAACAGGCTTTTCTACACTGCCTGTTAAACTCTTACTCACATCAACAGTGAGCTGCACACGGATGACTGCATTTTGGCCGTGGAACGCATGAAAAGGTTTTAGACATAATCCCTGATACTCTTTTTGTCTTACATTTCAAAATGATGCTACAAGTCCAAAAAATCTGAGCCAGATTCCTTCTTATGGTCCGGTTTCACGCTGGCTAACAGAGCTGCTTCAACAGCACATATCAGAGTCTCTTTCAAGTCTGGATTACACAGCATTTAATGAAACAAGGGTACGTTTTTTGTTTACTTGAGCCTCTGCTATTCAAAAGATTCATTCTTCCCTCTTATATAACCACTTTAACGGGAAAAAATGACCACTTACAGAACGTTCTTTGTGTTTTTTTTTTCTTCTGGCATTTACATTGAGAACTATCCAAGGACACGACACATGGAGGAACACAGCGATCTGGCTGCAGAGTGAACTGATCTTTTTTTCCTTCCCAAACAATCGCTGACCGCTGCAGACAGAGCCGGTCCTCTGTTTGTGAAGAAGCCTCCCAAAGCTGGAGGGGGGGAGTGGGGGGAGGAAGAGGAGGCTGTCTTGGGAATCTCAGCTCCGAGGCCTGAATGAACTCCGGACAGGCTCTTTTGACCTTCTCCTGGCTACCAAAACAAACGCACCCAAAGACACATAAATCACCACATGGGATAAAATGTGCTGCTGGTGTATTTAAAAGGCAAATCCTTTGGAATGAGCCTGTCTGTTTAATCAAAGATTAACAGCTGCCACAGTGGTGACCATCTGTGTTGTCAAGATGACTGTGATCATACTCTTACAGTTGTTTTCTGCACCAGCTTTGGCCACTGAGGGCTGTTCCATAAACGTGGCTCATTCAGCGTCGTCTTGAATTAACCTAACAAACTACACCAAGATTCAACTGTAAAGAAAAAAACACATGCAAAGACAAAACTGTGATGTTCGTGGCCTCTCGTTAACATCGGTGGTCCTGGATAACTGGTATCACAAAGCTGTGGGGTGTTTCATAACGCAAGATTACCAGTTAAACCAGGCGTCTTTCAGTAAGTCAAGCTTATTTTCAGGATATTCTGTCTCATAAAGGATGTTTAAATAAGGCTGACCAAAGTTAACGTGGAAATTTGTCCCTCCAGACGAGCCTGGCTTTGAATTAGCCAGTGTTAGATTCAATCTGACAGACTCAAACACAGTGTTTTCTACTCAAAGGTTCCTCTTTACACGTAACATGTAGGTCACATGTTGACATGGGATGCACTTGATTGCATAATTAAAATCTGAGCTATCATCTGCACAGTATTCACGTCAACATACTGTATGTGTTTTTAAAATAAAGCCAATAAACAACTTAGACCCAATGCCTCACTCTAAGAAACATTTTCACATTTCATTTGCTATATCTTTAAATGTCAATAAATAAAATTAAAGAACCAAAAAAGCTGAAAGTGGCAGACAATCTGAAGGTATTTACACAGTATTTTAACAATATGGACTCTGTTCTGTCACTTACAGAAACACAATCATACTGATAGAGAAGAATAAAAAGGCTAATCATCTTATTACCTGGTAGGGATCCTATTTGACAAAGTTGTTTAATAGTATGTTGCTTCTTCTACATCTTTAATTTTCAGCACTAATTATACAAAGAAAGGGATTTGAAACCACAGCGTCATGTCATCATCTCTTCTTCTGACAGTCTAAGTTTGCTGCTGATCTACAACTTAGTGTCAAATGATTTCTTTTGTTTTGTTCATGGAAGTGATTTTATTTTTGTTTTTTTTTTGTTTTTCACTCTTTGAATTATTCTGTATGTTAAGTATGTGCTGTTTCGTGGCCGCGAACATTTCAGTTTGGTCTTTAAATGTTCGTTTTCTTCACTATAAATTGATGTGGTCAGTGCTTCAAGTCATGAAATAAATGAGGCTTGACTTCAGCTCTGAGTTGGCCTTATGAAACAGGATACTCCTGGTTTCGTTTTTTAGGTTAATACAAGCTCTTTCACAATAAGAGCTGCTTTTCTGAGCCACCTTTATAAAACACCCCTCTGTTCTGGAGCCCAGCTAAAAGTGAGCCAGCTTCATGATACCGGAAAACCTGAGTTCAGCCCAAAGATAGCAGATTAACCCGCTAATCTTGTTTATAAGCCTGGCTTACTGAAGTAACCCTGGTTTAACTGGTGATCTTGCTGTTTATGCTTCATGTTTGCGTTCTGTCGATACTGTCACACACTGACAGACACTTTAAGTTAAGGTTTACTCACCTTTTTAATCACTAGAGTCTAGCCCAACAACACACAGTGACAATCATTCACAAACAGATGTGCACTTGGACAGGAGCTGCACTACTTTCTGAGCCTCCCCGGAGTTCATCAGGTTCAGTAAATATGGACCGTTACGTGATTATGATGATTGAGTTTGTCAGCAGAAGAGTCACAGCTCCCGACATTTCACTGTGTCTTGTTTTAGTTTTGAGGAATCCCTGGAAAAAATCTGTAAGAGGAATGTCGTCTCCCAGATTACAACACACAACAGGAGGCGGCCTGAACGCCTCCGGGGCATCAAAACCAGTTCTGTTCACAAACAAAATGCAGCTCTGAATGAATCACCGCCTCTGTCCCACCTGCTGACACATGCACCCACTCACAGGAGGAAGCACATGCCTTGACACGGCAGGATCGTCCACGCGTTTCATGACAAACTCTCATCACCTTCTTTTCAGCCCTCAACATGGACTGAATGTGAACTACGATGTAAAAGACTGAATCAGGACCCGTCTCGTGTTTACACACACGGGTTGACTGATGCAAACAGTCTCAGCTGTCCAGCCGTCCACAGAGGTTGATCAGGTCAGAGCTGCAGACTAAAGTGACGTCTTTCTCTGCACAACACCTGGTTGTGTGAGTCATGTTCAAACCAGTCAGGCCCACAGCCCAGCCCAATACAGCCTGAATACAGCTGGATACAGTGACTGGTCTTAATCATAACGAACCTACGTTGAGATTAATCAGCATTACATATTTATGGTTATTACTATCATATGGTAGCAAACGACCACAGTCAGGAAATCGGTTTTTAATAGTTTGATGTTCGTGTTAAAGGCCTGAAAGCCTGTTTTCTTAATCATGTTTCTACTACAGCATCCTACATGAACACATAATTTACCACCACAGTTAAAACCAAAGGGCTATTTATGGTTTTGTGTTTGTTCTGTTCTTTTCTCACCTATTTAGAATAATAACATGACATCCTTCATCTCAGACGCTCCCCTATCCAGACTAAACTACTTCATATTCACTTACTCTGTCTTTCTGACCTGTAAGCAAGCCTGTCAGCTAGTTATTACATACAGTACCATTCAAAAGTTTGGAATCACCTGTCTCGATGTTTTTCTTCTTTCCTTCAATAGTGGCTATTTTAACAGAGATAAAAACAGTATAATTCAGACACCAAATGTGTTATTTACATTTGAAATAGTTTTGGCCCCAACAGAAGAATTAAATGATTAAAATTTCCACTTAGTCAACAGTGTTGCATGACAGGGGAGAATATTGTTGGAACCATTTTTCCCCCCACATACCTTTGATTTTGAATTTGTTTTCCAGTCCAGAAAAGCGCCAGTGACCCTCGATCATTACTGAACCACAACGGTGCAGTTGTGGATCCAAATATTTTGGGAACCAGTTTTTCTTTGGGCCCTCTGCAGTCTACTCGGTGGTTAGATTGAACTGTGATTTGTCAGTCCATAGCTGTCAGCTGATATTCCAATAGTGCTATCCCGAGACCAAACTTGTTGCTATTTTGAAGTTTTAAGAACAGCTTTGCTAAAGCAACACGCCTGTTAATTCCAGCTTGTTGGAGGCCTTATTTTGCACTTGACACTGAAACAGGAACCTGTTGCATGGATTTTGATGCTAAGCTTCCATTTCTTTTACCAACAACTGGTGATTTCTTATATTCTTATTCAAAGGTATCTTTGTCTCTTTCTGCCCTTTCAGTTCAGTCTGGTTGAACCATTGTACAGTGTTTTCTTCTCCATGTACAAAACATTACTGTTTTTGCAAACCCTTTAGTGGCAGGCGATTCCAAACTTTTGAACAGTAGTGTAACAGTTAATCATTAACATCAATTACCGTTTTTCTGTCTTATTTGGTTAGATTATCCCTTTATTTTCCTTCCATTTGCCTCGTTTTGGTGAATAAAATAAAATGATAATAAAAAGACAAGAGCTGTACTTCACTTGTGTGGCGTCAACTTGGATTAAAGCTGCTTGTAGCTGATATCAAACATCTTCAAATCAGAGCATTTATATACCAAAAAAATATATGAAAAGTTGAGCTTGAAGGTTTATTCTTGACTTTGGAAAAACACATTTCGTGGCATCTCTGAGGAACTCAATCCACAGAGGAAGGCCACAAGGTTTGGTAGAAAGCTTTGAAAACAACGAGTAAGTTGGAACTTTCTTGTCAAACTACAAAAAAATTTAGATTTAGTTTTCTCCAGAATGATGCTCTCCTCAAGATGGATAAGCCTCAGACAGAGTGTTTAAATCATGGTATCCAAACACCTTTTAATAAAATCCAAGAAAAATATTAAACTAACACATGTTCACACACCTTCTGTGCAATATGGGAGTTGAAAGGACTTCCCCTTGAAAGTCACTGTAGTATAAATCAGCTCCATAATAAATAATGTTTGTACAAACTGAGTCATATCTTCCTGTATATCAGGAGTGGGTGATGCTGACTTTCTACCTGAAATAATAAGTCAATATTGGCCCAATACATTGTTAAAGGAATAGTTCGACATGAAACATGCAGGAACTTGCAGAAATTATACACCATGTTAAAGGGATTATATATTGTTGCTGTCCATTGAAAACAATGTATGTCCAGGGTTGAGTAAATTCTCACACCTCTTCAGCTCAGCTACAACACAAGTGAGTCTGTCAAATGGCCATAAATGTGCTTCTAAACACAGAGTCTGACAGTAACTTCTTCTGGACTGTGCTCCGACTGCCAGCTCTACGTCACTATCTGCTACACTGAACTGACACTGGGCTGTGAAGCGATTTTGGTGTAGTGGATGCAGGGGGGGGGTATTGCAACTTCTGCATTAATCACATGACTTACACTGGTCCAAAAAGTATTTTCTCCATACACAATCATTGGAGCGGCTGCATTTGATCCATCCAAAGTGTAGAAGAGCTGTATGATTTAATTATTTTATCCCATTCATGTGTGCAGGGAGCCAACAGGAAGTCAACCGGCTCGGCTGGAGAAGGTCTCGACTGAGCATGCTCTATGGGCCTAAAAACGCAGAAATGTGAGGAAGCCGGCGGAGGCTTTTTCGGCATACTGTAAGTGCCCAATGAGCAACTTACATCTTTGAATGCAGTATCCGGTTCTGCTTAATACATGTACTGAATGATGGTCCGTGTCCTCGGTGTCCCCTGACCCCCCGCGTCACACACTATGTAGCCACGAGGCCACCCCTCCTTCAGTGCGTTGCCCCCCAAATTCACTGTTGCATTTTTAAATATGCTGGCAGGGAGGATTCGAGCAGAATTTGAGGGTGTACTTACCCTTTAAGCTAAATACTTTCAATTATATTATATGATTGTATGAAAAATATATATGAAAAAGACAGTGATGATATCCTATGTGGACTGGGAAGGCCTCAGGATCCTCCAGGAAGAACTGGGGGACTCCCAATGACTTGGACCCGGATATAGTGAGTGTCAGATTTGACAAATGGACGTGTAGTGTCAAAGGAATACCTGTACTGTAGCATTAAATAGGTACTTGGTGTGGTTACCTCTCGCTTGTTGGTGCGAGCCTCACTCCTGCCTTTTCTGGAAACAGCTGTCCCCCCTTCCTGCTCTTCCTCGCTGGTGTCTAATCCCAGCAGCCTCTCTGTTGGGCTGCCATGGCTGTAAGACATGAATAACTAATGAGTAAAGAACTTCACCTGGGACAAACACACTGTATGTATGAGAGGCTACCCAGACCCCGTTAACACTCAGGTGGGTTGATAGTAGACTTCAAACCCAGAGGAGACTCAGCAGTCCAGATGTTTCTCTGAGTGTCACCACCGATATTGTTAATGTTGAGAGACTAATTACGAGCTGACATCCTTCCCACTGGTGTCAGAGGTCTTTAGTGTAGAAGTACAGTGGGTATTACACAGACCAAATACCCCAAAATAACCTGATATAATGTATTCACAACTGTCAGATGATGAAAAGCAATGCTGTCAGTTAAAAGTTGGGTTTAGGATCAGTCGATATCTTTTTTGTGTGAGTGTGCTGAAAGGAGGTTGATGCCAAAGATGACAGGAGCACATTACATTAACATTACTCTAATTATTATTATTATTATTATTATTATTCTATTTGGTCCGTTTTAATCGGACCCTGGAGCGTTTTGTCGGTTAGTCCGGTTCGTTTGGGGTGGTGTCAAAGTTCTTTTGAACTCTGGTGCGGACCAAACAACCGAACTCTGCTCCGCCTGAAAATGTGGGTCTTGGTTCACTTCCAAGTGCACCAGAGTTCGGTTCAGCACAAGTGAGAACGCAGTCCAACCCAAATATAGAAAGTGAACCAAAAAAACCCAGTGCATTGTGGATGATTACTTTCAAATCCATAATTCATTATGATCATACCTCGCTCGTCATCTGTGTAACAAGGACAACACATCATAATCCCTCTCTCTCATCAGGGCCGCCTTCCCCTTCGGTACTGTCTCATTCGCAGATTAGAATGAAATGTTCAACAACTCGCTGTCTTGTCAGCTGCTCATATTGTTCGCCTTCTTGTAAAGCATTTGATTGATGGAAACAATCAATCGAGAGAGATCGAGAAGTGTTGGCGAGTTCCACTCAGATATTCTGTCCAATAGATGAGCGCCCATTTCGACCGCGTGACACTTGTTTACAGTGTCTGGTGCGCTTGACGAAGTACAGTGTGAACGCGAACCTAACCAAATGAAAAATGCAACAACGTTGCAACATCACTCCCAAATCGCACCGAGTCTACCGAACCACAGGTGTGAAAGCACCCTAAATGTGAAGATTTGCAGCTTTTCTCTATTTGATAAAGTTCTAAAATGACTATCTTTGTTTTTTTAATCTACTGGTCTGACAGAGGAAATTATTTTGAGATAATAGTGTGGGTACTGGTGACTTGTGATTGGTATTTGTCATTATTTTTGACATTTTATAGAGTAAATGATTGATCCTTTACCTGAAAAAGTAATTAGTAGATAGACAACAAGAGTCTACAGACATGCTAACAGCTGTTCTTAGGCCCAGCAGTGCTTTGAGCTAAATGCTAACATCAGCATGCTAAAACGCTCACAATGACAATGCTAACATGCTGATGTTTTGAAGGTATCATGTTTACCATCTCAGTTTTGCATGTTAGCATGCTAACATTTGCTAATTAGCACTATACACAAAGTACAGCTGAGGCTAGATCTGCAGGCATTTGGTTATAAACTAAAATATTGTGTACATTAAAATTTTGACCTGATGGTGGCGCTAGAGAAAAAGTCAGAGGATCACCAAAGTCATTAGGATTCATCCTCTGGAGACCATAAATGTCTATACAAAATTTCAAGGCAATCCATCCAATATTTGTCGTGATATCTCAGTCTGGACCAAAGTGTTGGACGGACTGACCGACCGACCGACCGACCGACCGACCGACCGACCGACGCCCCCAGAGCTGCTAGCACGGCTAACAATCGTAAACTTCAGCCGTACCTAAATCAAGAACTTGTGCAAAATGGAAGTAAAAATATTAATTGTACCATATCCCTATTAGTCATTTAGTTTAATTAAAGTAGTCCATTCAAAGTTATTCAGTATATAGTGGCTTGCTTTGTTAGCTTCTTTGCCAAAAAGAGACATTAATGAAACAAAATTATCAAACAACAATGATGGAAGTTTTTAGTTTTCTTTATCACAATGAAAACTTGACATAAAATCCTGTTTTCAGAATATTTAACATAGTGAAAACATGAAACATCACATGTTGAACTCTGTCCTTTATGTGTTTTTTGGACCAACAGCTGCTGTTTTACTGAGTTGCTTTGTAACTTTCAGTACTTTATAAATAAAGTAACTTCTGTAAGCTTTTGTTGAGCCTGATGTTTTAATGCCCTGTTCTGCCTCTGGTTGGCACAGACAGCCCTCAGCTTTCAACTGAAGGCTACTTCCTCTGACAGGCAGGCAGACAGTCAGCATTAAGGTCCTGAGAAACAATGCCGCAGATATCTAATTACACCAGCGTTTTGGAATTTCTGGCCTTATTTGGGGGGGCATGAGTATTTTGTGTTTCTGTTTCCCAAAAAGGCAATGAGTGAAGAAATGAGATGTACTCTCCTCATGTGACCAGTTTACATGCTGCTGGGGCACAAACTGGGAGGGTTTCTTTAAGCTAAATATAAAAATGCAGCAGTCAGATCTCTAATGGAGGGGTAGAGCGTGAGCCTTTGATCTGGTGTTTAGCAGTGTGTGATGGCTGTTCGGCTTTATGCTGGGGGGAAGCAGAGAGGCATTGGATGTCCTTTGTGCTAATTGCTTGCACATTTACCCCCTTTCCTCTGCCAAGGCACTTTAAATGGTTGTTACCCACAGAATACAAGCAAACATATGAAAATAAACAACAGACTGGGGCCAAACACAATGTATAGAAGAGTTATTTACACAAATTATCATAAAAATTGGCTGGGAATTGTTAATCTTTCCAGGATTCATTTCTAACCTTCTGTCCGGGCTCTGGTTCTTGTTGTTTGCTGATGTTTGGATGTTGTTTGACTCAGCCAGATGGTTGTTACCGCCGGGGTCTGTGTTTCCACTGACCACCAAGTCCAAGGAGTCGACTGGGCTAACGAAACTACCATCCAAGGTCAGAGAGTCCCTGGAGACCGGGCACAGGTAGGTAGATGTGTTGCCTGGATATAGAAACACAGAAGGGTTTCAGGCTGTTAGATGAGGGCAGGAACACAGTTAGGTTTAATTCCACTAAGTCGTGTCTGAAGTAGCTGTTTTTGGAAAGCATGTGAGATCCAATGTCTCTTTACCACAAAACCCCGACTCTCTTTAAACAGCCAGCAGCCAACAAGCTCGATGAAATCATTCTTTTTTAATTACACAACACTATGTCAGGGTTCACTCTGCGGCCAGAGGCACAAAACCTCCACAGTTCTCCCTCTTAATATTTCACTTAATGATAAACAGTATTTTTACCTTCTAGTTAAAGGAAGCAGCTCAATCAGTTTTGTAGATAATAAGACAAAATAAAAAGTGGTTTGAAGTGGTTAAATATTAGAATTTGTTATGGTAACATTGATAGAACCGTGTACCGTTTTCTGTTCCATATGACAGCTAAATAATAATGTTTAGGCTACACTCAAACACAAACACAAAGAAAAGACTAACTACAACAACAAAATCATGATAAAACATCAACAAAAACATGGTCGAACTGGACAGAAGAAGAAGAGATGACTTAATGTGACAAATACAGGAGAAGGAAACATGTGATTCAATGTAAATCTAACCTAAACATGACTTCAACTTTTTTAATATTTAGGTTTTTCACTAATGCTGAACTCATTTTAAGAAATAGCTTGAGATAAAGGAACCTGAAGTTACAAACTAATGCATTTAAAAGATACTCCTCTGATTTAACATTTCACTTCTACAGTATTATCCAACACTGTTGGACTCACAATGGACAGTTTTGAAGAAAAGGATTAAAATCGATGCAGCAAAACCTTGTCAAAACCTGCTGCCTACACTACCCACAATGCAACTCCACTGCCAGTTTGAGTCTGAGATTCGGGTGTGCTATGCTAGTAGCGGCTAATGTAGCCTGGAGCCTCTAGCCTGCAGCAGAGATGAGGAGCTAAAGAGACCTGGACAGATTTGTTTCATTGTCAAACTTGTAGTCTTCATCCCCAGCTGACGCTGACTCAAGTGACATCACTTGAGGACATTTATCAGACTTCACACAGCTCCCTCTGGAGCCACCAAAGGCTTTATACAACTTCTTCACTCATGCAGTACTACTCCCAACACCTTTAAACAGACTTTGATGTGTAAAATCAGCACACTTCCCCTTTAAAGCAGCATTAATTGACTTTTTTTGGCCACTCGGGGGCAGTGGAACAAGTTGTAATCATGACACTGTCCTATCATTGCTGTATAAGATTGATATGGCAAACAGTTGCTCATTTACACATTCAGCAGACATGCCGCAAAATAAGCATTCATATGTGGGTTGTATTTCTGGCCAACTGGTAAATGTAAGTCCAATATTCTCTCTCTCTCTTTTAGCTCTGTTTTTGGTCTCCACCAACTCGTGAGCGAAATATCTGTCTCTTTAGCAGCTAAATGCTCCACTATGTTCACCAGCTAGTCTCTGACTGGGTCTGTCTGCTGTTTGCTGCTGCGCAGGTAGTGTACAGTGGGCTAATCAGAGGTCTGAAAACAGCTGCTCGCTGCTGCTGGAGACAAAGTTATTGAGACCAATAGAATTAATGTGCCTTAAAACCAAAACAATGAGCTGAAAGACCCTAAAAGGTTCATATTAATTCTCTGTCACTGCGAGTGAGCCCTTTCACTTTACACTAAGTCATTTAATGCATTGTTAATATAATAATATTGTTCAGTGCAGCTTTAAGTGCAGTTTTATGGGAGATTTTGAGATGTTTAAGTTAAGATGCTTCATGAAACCAGCCTCTGATGTAGTATCACCTTTTCATGAGTTTCCACATATAAATCTGAGTGGATCCATGACCTAAATATTTGACTGTATGTGTCTTTTAATGTTGCTTATCTGAAAGGGTGAGCAGTTTGATTTCTACTGCAACGCTGCCAAAAAAACATATTCAAATGCAGCGAATGTCTGAAATAAACTGGAAAATACAAGCACTGTAACCCCTTTGTCAGATACTGACTGACTTCCTCAGAGAACTAATCAATATTACCTGACTGGAAAACACCTTAAAGAATTCAATGATGCTCCAGGAACTCAATGACTAGAGGGAACCCTGACAGAGGCTCCCTGTTTGGCTCTCAGAGGATCCCTTGTGTATAACCTCCATCGCTCTAATGAAGCAGCCTATAGGCACAGTCAGCAGCAGTTAATCCAGGCCTTTATTACAGGACCTTCCAGACCCTGCAATAAGTCTGACGCCAGACGGGTGCTGCTGTCCACTTTGTCACAGCACAAAGCTCCAGTAAGGAGGAATAGCTGTCCTGGGCTAGTCATCAAGCCTATTAGGACTTGTTTAAGAGGTCTTTTATGGATCATGTTTGGCTTTTATGATGCCTGAAGGTTAGAGACACGAGTTTTCCTGCACATCTCACAGTGTCTTCCTGTCTGCGTTTGTGTAACTTCCTGCTCAAACTCCTCCAGCACGTCAACATTATTACAAATCAGTACTCGGTCAACATGCCTGGTTAAACAAGGGTTAAACGAAATGTATAAAGACTCTGCAAGTGTGTGAACATCTGCAGGACGTTAGGACAGTGAGAGAGGACAGGAAGTGGCTATGATTGGCTGACGGACATGAAAGCCTGGGTATGTGTGTGTTTTGCCTCTGCTGCACCTGCAGGGGTCTGCTCCGGGCCAGGGGGATCTGTGTCTGTGACAGTCCACACGGGGGTTACACCCGGTCCCCTTCCCTGCTGGTCTTCCTGCCACCGGCCGCAGCCGGACTCTGCAGCGCTCTCAGAGGACGGAAAACTTGGATCAGTTGCAGCCATCTTTGCTGGACTGGGTTCCTGATGTTTTTGTTTGTGGAAAAACAAAAAGATAATTCATCTTTATTTATTTATTTTTACTTTAGATAGATAGATAGACATTTATTTTGGTTTATTAACCACCACCTCCTGCATTTAGCATTTATAAGCAGTATATAAACATTTAATAAATGGTTTATAACACACTATAATGTAGTTGTAAGCAGATGTAAGAGTTTCTTGATGTATTGGTAAACAACTAAAACTCCTCCTGTGAAGCAGGACAGTTATAATTGTTGAAAATATTGTATATTCATTAATAAATGTCCTTAAATCTGCTTCTTACTACATTATAATGTGTTATAAACATTTTATTTTATGTTTATACACTGCACAGAGACAATAAACAATGATAACATTCTACCAAGTAGGGCTGCCACTAATAATTGTTTTCATTATCGATTAATATCTTGATTATTTTCTCAATTAACGGCTTAATTGTTTAGTTTATAAAATATCAGACATTTGTGAAGATTTACCAATTTACCAGAGCCCAAAGAGAGCCCAAGAGAGAGCTGAAATGGTTGGTCAATTAATCTATTCCTTGATCAACAGAAAAATAACTATCTTATAGTTGATAATCAATTAATCGTTGAGTAATCTTGGATCAAAGTGTTCCAGCCTCGTTTGGCTCTACAGCTAGCAGGAAAAGGACAATGTGTGCTTAAACTGAAGCATTTGATGGACAGTTTCTTTGCTACCTGAGTGGCAACACGTTCCACTTTGCGTTTTTTCTTCTGATTCTGCTTGTTAGTCCGTAGAAAGACCGCCAGCTGTTCGCTCCACCTGGTAAACAAAGGTAGAAACAGCAGAGACATTAGTTAGGTGGGAAACCTTTTTACTTCCTGCTCCTGTCATTTTTCTAGCTTTTATACTGACCCATTGATGATCTCTTTATTGTCACCACGGATGAATATTTCCTGCTCCGGCGTGACGATGCAGAGGGCATTTCTCTGGCCCGTCCTCGGCTCTGCATCGCTGATGTCTGAGCACAGATTCATGTTCACCGTCCCCTGTGGCAAAGTGCTCTGCTGGAGGAGAATCAGAGCATCTAAATCACTCTGGTAGAGGTTGGAGAGCTAGTTATGAAATCATGCTTACTGAAATTGTGTTGCTGGGACCGATTCACCGGATGACTGACAGTAAAACAGAAAGTAGTTTGTGGTGTTAAGAGATGAGGGAATGAGATTTGAGGGGATCACAGAGAGAGGGGGATGTGTGCATTAGAGGACAGGCTAAGCCCAAATCATCTGCTGTGGGTCTGCACACGACATCTGGCCTAAAGATGCCTGCTTGATCCCAACATACTGTAAATGCAGATGCATATACAGAGCAGGATTCACTGTACACTGCTTCTTTATGTATATTTTTGTTCAATTTCAATATTTGCCTTTCACTATCTGAGCAGTTTCTCACCAGTTCATCCAGGGCAAAGCTCAGGCTGCCGTGTTCATACAGGATAAAGAAACGCCGCTGCCATTTCTGACATCAAGACACAACAAACAAAATCAGAAATACAGCAGCATTTTACTTGAGGAAAAAGTCACAATAAAGAACTGGAAAATGTGTGTGTACTTCACCATGTCCTACCCGTGATCTCTGCATCGGGTTGTCAAAATCTGTCCCCTCAGGAGCCAAACACAGCCAGCCTCCATAGATCGGTTTTGCCTACAAGTCAAAGTGGAAACTGAATAGTTAGCATTGAAGCACAGGCTGTGATCACCTGACATTAATGTATAGAGCTGAAACAATTAGTTTGCAACTGTCTATATAATCAATTAATCATTTAAGTAATTTTTTCTAGCTAAAATGCCAAACTTTACTGAGTTCCTGCTTCTCAAATGTGAGGACTTGATGCTTTTCTTTGTCTTATGTGATAGAAAATTAAATATCTTTCGGTTTTGGACTGCCGGGCGGACAAAACAATTAGAGCTAGACCGATAAATCGCTCAGGCCGATATTTCTGCAGATATTAGTTTATAGCAGATATATCAGTATCAGTACTGTATAAACTGTGTGTCACCTGGGAAGTCATAAGAAACTGAAGAACAGAAATACAAAAATAGGTTTGAGGTCATTTAGAAAATGTAGAAATGTAGGTAGCTTGTCCACCAGATAACACTGACAAATTGATATTTAAACTGTAAAACATACTGCTCTGTATGTGCCTTGGTCCAAAGAAACAAATCTACGGGATCCGAATCAAGATTGTTCATTAAATAAACTCTCAAACACTGATATCAGAAAATCCAGTATCAGTCTGGCTGTAAAAACAAAACATTTGAAGACGTCACCTTTGGCTTCAGGAAACTGAGTCACTGTTTAATGACATTTAATCGACCTTCAGATTAATCAATAATGAAAATAATCATTAGTTGCTGCCTTAATAAAGCACAGCAACCTTACAAATACATGCTGTATCAAAATGTACACTAGAACTCGATTAAACAAGCTACAACAGCGTTTTATTTGTGATGGTCGACTGAGCTCTGACGTCCTTTTCTGAATGTAAGTGCCAACTTCTGAGTTAGAAAGCCATTTTTCTAATTTATATGACAGCACATGAAAGCATCATTGTGGCAAAACTTTCAATTATTCCACATTTTTGACTCCAGACCCCTAAATCTGAAAGGAAAATACAAAATATTTATTTTCTGTTGGGGTCAAATCTCTTTGGTTGGACCACCAAAATAAATGCTTTATACGGGCAAAATGAAATATCTTATTGATCAGCTATCTGGATTCAGATTAGGATTAGCTTCGTTTGGTCAGAAATGTCTCAATTACCCTAAGCCCAAAGTTTTATCCAAAACGCAAAGATATTCATTTTATTATCACATGAGATAAAGAAAGCAGAAAATTCTCACATTTGAGACGCTGGAAAGAGAGAACATGTTGGCGTTTTTGCTTGAAAAATGACTTAAAACGATTAATTTTCTTGCAATTGACTAATCAATCAATCAACTAATCGTTTCAGCTCTACACAAAAACCTTCATCTCTGGAAGCGCTGTCTATTCGTGCTGATTTATCTATTTATGCATGTTTTTGGTGGATATGGCAATAGAGAAAATAAATGCAGCTTTGTGCTCCCTGATATCCTGATTAAAGTAATATGCACACAGTATGTGGTATTTCACAACATGTTAAAAACAGTAAAAAAAAAGATGCTCCACAGAAAAACAGCCTTTTCTCTGTGAGCACAGTTGACTGTGTCGAAGAAATACCATGTGCAGTGTTTGCCAGGTTGAGCAACAGCGCTGAAATTACAGGGCGCAGCGAAACCAGGCAGGGGGACGGAGAGTAATAACATATTTTAACAATGTGAGGCATGTAGGAAGCCGTCATGATTGTCTCCTTACATCACCTCCACATGACAGACCCGCATGTTTTCAGAGGCGGTGAATCGAAATAAATAAATGACTTGTCTATTCTGCTGAAATGTTTCGTATCCGGCATCTTTAAATTCAGTCGAAACCAGCTGATCTTTGGACAGATGGTCAGACAGCGATTTGAATACATCACTTAGGGCGATTCTGGGAGATTGTGGAGGGTATTTGTCTTTATTTATTTTTGACGTTTCACAGACAACACGATCAGTCAAGCAAATACAGTATATAACTGAGTCATTGGTAATGGAAAAACAATGACTCCCCATGATCAGACAATACTACGCCTCTGGTGTAAAAAACTACATTTACACAAGCACTGCACTTAAGCAAAATGTTGAGGTACTTGTACTTTACTTGAGTATTTCCTACAGTATCTTTAAGCTACTTTACACTTCTCCTTCTCTACATTTCAGAGATATATACGTTACGTTTCACTCCACTGCATTTACAAAACAGCTGATGATTAGCTTCAAATGCAAAGCAATTAACGTTAATCTACGAAAAAGCTTTAAATTGACTAAACCCCTGTGTCTGATCTCCCCTCCCCTGCAAATAATTTGTGTACAGTCCCTAAATTAACCAAAATTATTTATTTTCACAGAGCAACTATTAATGGATTATATAATCAGTCAACAGATCATAAGAGAACATACAGTAGCAGACAGCTAAAGATGAACCTTAAATTCAACATTTTTTCACGTTTCATATTTGTATGTTTTCAGATTTAAAATGAAGGCTGAAGTTTGCGGTAAGTTACAAATAAATTATTTAACGTTAATAAAAGAAAACTAGCAAACAGCCGATCAGTTTATGATGCTAATAACACATAAGAGTAGGAGCTAACAATTTGTGTACAGTCCCAAACTTAAATTGTTGATTTTCAGGCAGCAACGATTAATGAATTACCTAACATGTTAATCAGTTAACATACAGTAGCAGCAGATAAACCTTAAATTCAACATTTGTATGTTTTCAGATTTAAAATGAAGGCTGAAGTCTGCGGTAAACTACAAATACATAATTTAATGTTAATTAAAGAAGACTACCGAACAGGCAGTCTTTTTATTATGCTGGCCACAAATAGGAGTAGACAACTACGTCGAATATGAATTAAAAAATGTGTTTTTTAGTTGTAAAAACTGGTGTCAGTAGGGCTGTGTGATATGACAATACATATCGTGTAATGATACAAAAACCTCTATCATTTCATGTTGTGCTCTATCGTTTATTTCGCTGTGGCAATATTTTTCGTCATTTGGACGACAACATGGAGGAAACTGAACGTGACACAGAACGGGGTAATTCCAAACAGGAGGAGGACTCCGACCAGCCAAGACAAAACCAGGAACTTGTACCTAAAAGAGGGGCTTTTTCTGTCACACGGATGCGGTTTGTGCATGAAAAGTCTGACACGGACCAGAAAACCGGACTTTGCGAATTATGCCGCAGACATTTCCTCACAACGAACTCAAACACCACTAACCTGTTTCACCACCTACGCACGAATCACGTCAAACAGTACGGAGAGAGTAACGGCTGCCGTTGCAGCTTACATCTTTAATTTACTTACATCACCTTTTATTTGCCGAGTATATAATTCAACATGTAATAAGAAATAGGCCTTTCCATGTGGCCATTTTATATGAACTACTTATTCATTGAATTTACAGAAAACTTACTCTAACGTAATACGTACTGATTTTGTACATATCGCACAGCCCAAGGTGTCTTTTCAAGCTTTATATTTCATGACATAACGGTAATTTTAGGGTAGAATTACTAAAACTCTTTAAAGTCATTGACTCCCCCTTCTCAAACCCCCCCCCTGCCCTGCTAATAATTTGTGTACAGTCCCTAAATGAACCAAAACTGTTGGTTTTCACGCATCAACGATTAAAAGGATGATCTAACACGTTAATCGTACAGAAGATAACTCACATTTAACTTTAAATTCAACATTTTCACGTGTCATATTGGCACGTTATCGGACTTAAAAGGTAAATAAATAATTTAACGTTAATTGAGTTAAACTAGCTAACAGCAGGTCAGTTTATGATGCTAATATCAAACAACTGCGTCGAACACGAGTTATAAAAAGGTGTTTTCTTGATGTAAAAACGATGTAAGAACTTTATTTTTAAATAATTTAGGGTAAAACTACTAAACTCTTTAAATTGATGAACTAACTGTCACACGAGCTGAACACAGGTGGAGTTTAGTTACCTGCTCCATGTCATGGTCGGTCAGCAGATGCAGCTCGCGGGACTTGAAGCAGTTTTGGCATTTACTTTTATTAAAGATGTTGGCTTGAAATTTGTTACACGGACTCGTCGCCTTGTCCCCGGACATGTTCCAGCCAGCGTCGCGCTCCTCCGCCGGTGAATAATCCAAAGTCAGGCCGCTCTCCTCCTCCGCTGCTCCGCATTGAATGAAGCGGTTTGTCCCGAACCAACATCTGTCAAACACCGCTCGAGCTCTGTTGACTGCTGTCGTCATGGGCGTGTCATCTGACGTGACAGCATCCGGTCACGACCTACAAAATAAAACCATCGACAACTTTTCTTTATTTCTTGTTTTTCTTTTTTTAAAATAAATTAAGATAAATGAGAACAATATAGAGAAAGTAACTAACAATATAACATGTGTATATAAACACGCCAGGGGGGGCAATGTGATCTGCTATAACAGTGTACACAGAATAATATATAATATGATTAAGTAATTATATTTAGTGTTTGTGTGTATTAATATACAATTATGATGCAGTACATTATGTAATAAAACAGTAAAACATTTTAACATAATATAGTATGGGATATAAATAATGTGAAAAGTAGTAAAATAGCACAACATAATATATGGTATAGTACAGCAACATATAGTACAGTACAGCAGTAAATAAAATAATAAAACATTTGATATTGATATAATTAGCTCAAAAATGATTTTATTTATGAATATAAAATTTGCGCACTCAAAATAACAAATAAATTAATTACGTCAAACTGAGAGCAAGAGTTCCTGTTATATTCAGTGAATCCAAACAATACTTTCCCCCCCTGAACAGTTTTTTCCAGTTAGCTGCTATATCTTATATTTATATTTTATATGCATGATGTTTATGCTTTTATTTATTTTCCATTTTAGTGCAAAACAGTGCGAATACAATAAATAAACAATAAATAATAATAATAATAAAAAGGTTCAGCAGTTAAGACACTTATTAAGAGTTTTTAAGAATATTAAGAGTCTTTAGGCTTTGGGGTTGGTAGAGTGTTGAATGGGTTTGATGTACTGTTGAATTTTCATTTGAGAAATTTTAAAACGTTTCCATAATATAATAATAATAATAATAATAATAATACAGATTGGGATGAAGTGTGACATTTCATTTGTTATGTATTCATCTGTAGAATGAAAAAAAGAAAATTAAAATATGTGAATACATTAAAATTTACAGCTGCGTATGTGAAATTTTGCTAAAGATCTGTTCTTGACTGCAGACATCATACAAACAGCACACATTTATATATATAATAGTGAAAAATGAACAGAAATGTTACAACAAATATATCTGGAAAAAAACCAAGTGTGAGGCTGTTTCACATTCAAGACTACAGAAAGAGCAATTAATATCAATGTCATTTCTTATTGTTTGCAAATAAGGTTTTGTTTGATAGCATCTTTGGAGAAGTTTGAAACAGTTATCTTTACTGTAGATTTGTTATTATTAGTATTAACCAAAAGTACAGGGACAGCATTCTGTCTTTCTTGACACTTGAGCTCCACATCAGAAAATTGTCATTTAAACAGCTTTTTAGCTTTACCAATGCATGATTTATTATTACCAATACTGATGTTACTGTTGTTATTTGTCATATCACATTAATTATATGACAAATAACATTTTATACATGTATATAAACAATAAAAATGATGAATATAATGTTGCAGTTTCTCACTGTGACCACTGGAGGGCAGTGAACACTAGTGTTTCTAAATACAACACCACCTGTGTAAAGACAGAAACAACAGAAACACTCCCTGAAAAACATTTGTAAAATAAATATTAAATATCTGTATCAATACTTATAAATGATCCAATGTCTTTATGTCACAGATGATACAGAAAAAAGGAAACCGCACACAAGCAGACTGATGTGGATGCAAGCATTTATTCAAGGCAATGGCAGTGGCAGGGATTGTACAAACTAAAAATGTTTTTAAATTTTTGGCCATCCAAAAACGTATAAAATACAGTGGTTGTTTATTATCATTTGATATGTTCCACTTATTATACTAAAATACAGTTTGAACCAGAACAGNNTCAAGCAGATAAAAGTTATTTCATAATAAATTAATGCTTTTAATTCAATACATTTTCTTCGACAGATGCAAAACATCACACAAAGAATAAAGCTTAAAAAAAATCATTCAGTATGCTATCTACAAAACTTAAAGGTGCTTTTCTTAACATGTGCATAACTGCTTTATTTTTTAAACAAGACCATGAAGACAGATTTGATTTGTTATCTTGACTCTGACAACAAATTGTAGACAGCGATCATTAAATAAGCCCCGCCCCCTTGGTTACTGTTGCTATGTCGGTTAAGTTTTACATTTTCTCGCAGCTCGTAACGCAGTTTCAATGATAAACAGTTATCATTAGAATTCATAGTAATTTTTTTAAACAATGGGTCCTTGATTCAAGACAGACGTAGACAAAAGCAGCCTCTCATTTCCACCAAATAACAACTGTCACTAGCAGATTTTATCAGCTGTAGCTATCTCGCTAATTAACTTTAATCTTACTCCATGAATTGGCTGAAAACGCTCTTTTTTTTTTTAATGTTTCCAGCTAGCTCGTTTTAAAATAAGAATCTCGTAAAAGGAGGCTTCAATGTGCACTTCATATATAAAGAACATATACAAATTTTGAGGCTAAAGTTAAGTTGGGAAGACATAAAGAAATGACGTTGATGTTGTTGTTGATGTTTTGCTTAGCCCTAGTTACGGTTGCCAAGCTATGATCACTTGTTGGGGGGAGGGGCTTAACAAACGGCCAATAATCCCCCAATGTTTGGCTGTGTTCGAAATCGCATACTAACGTACTACATACTCAATCAGTACATACTCCTCTATATCATCATCATACGTCTTCTCTACATCACATGACTGTATCGATCACGATTACCGGTCCGAACTGTTTATCACGAATGTAAATCAACGTTACCTCTTCCACTAAATTTAATACTTTCCAGTATTATTTTAAGGCAAATTAAATTTATTAAATATTTCAGTGTTAAACATTTTTCTTAACTGTACTTCAACGTCCTGGATCCTGAGTAACTGGCTCCTGTTTCACGTTCACTCGCCATCATTCATAATTATTTCACCGCCATTGCACAGTCTGAAGAGACGCAATGCATTTTGGGGCGGTTGAGTATGTCCAGTAAGCTCACGTTGCATACTCAGAAATTCTTGCTAATCTAGTATACATCCGGGTATTTCTCAGATACACAAAATCCACATACTACGCAGCTGGAACGCAGTATGCACTCAGTTTTATGTCATATTTAGTATGAATAGTACGTTAGTTTGCGATTTCAAACACAGCCTAGACTATTCACTTTTAATTCAAGTGGCTTCCAGTGTGCACAGCCAATTTAATGTTTCTTACCTTTAGACATTAATGTTATATTTCATATAACATTTACATGTTATATATTTATTTACAAAATGACCTTTGAGGCCGTTCTGACAAAACTTTTCACTTTTGACAACAAAAAAAGTCGACATTTGGTCTTTGTAAGCAGTACAAGTAATAGCATCGTATATGTTTAAGGAACATTAATATGTGACGTATAGAGGAAAATATTACTTTGGAAAAATAAATAAATAAATAAAAACTTTAATTTCTCTCGTAGCCACACAATAAACATTATGATGGCTTCTCAAATCTAGATGTAAAACAGAGAAATAAATGTTTGTGCTCAGGAGGGAAATCTAAACATTTGACTGTTGTTTTTTTCTCATATAGTGCATACTTGATAGACAACTACTCTGGCATTGTCAGGCAGTATTAGTTTAGGTTTAGGTAAGATACATGTCACATTCATTCTACTACAAATGTAATGGATACTACGGTATTCTTTAAAATTCAGAATGAGATAAGTTCACTGTGTGAGTGTTAGGCTAAAGCTGGGAGTTAGATATTCAGTACTGAAGAAACACACACTGCAGTCCAGTTTGTTAAGTAGAAGATGTAATAAAACAAGTCTTTTCCAGGTCTAGTCTCTAAGGACACGTTCACAACATTCAGAGGAGTAAAGAAACCAACTGAACCCGAGCTTACGAACAGAAAGGAGGACTCGTCTGTGCTTTCAAAACTCGTGTCTGTGATACATGTCTGGATCGTAGTATTTGGTGACCACCACTCTGTTGGCAAACTTGCGGCCGGTGAGAGCTTGCATGGCTTTCTGACAGTCTGCAGCAGAAACGTACTCCACAAAGATCTGGAACGAAAAAAACAAGTCAGTCAGGAGGACCTCAGATCTATGAACGGCGACATTAACACACATAATAACACACAAGGATGAAGACTACCTGGTTGTTCTGACAAACGCATGTCTGGTTAACTTTCCCACCTCCATTAAAGTACAGCGCACAGCTGCATGCATAAACATATTGAAGTTATTTGTTCTACAAGGCAAGGCAAATTTATTTATATAGCACATTTCATACCCAAAGGCAACCCAAAGTGCTTTACAGGGTACACGGGCAAAAGCACAAGAAACAAATGATAAAATGCAAACAAACAATAAAAGCAAGCAAGCAAAAGCAATAAAACAATTGCTTATTTTTGGTAGTTTTTCTATGTGTGGTCAGCCCGGTGGAGGCATGGGTTAAAAAGGAAATGGACATTAGAAGGGGGTGGTCTTGTACACTGTTGCTCCTTAATTCAAGGCACATGCTATCCCCACAAAACCAAAATAATTCTACAAAATTGTAAAATATAACCTGTTATAACTTAAACAGACTTACATAACGTCACTAAACGCACACAAGAAACTGCACTTGCTAAACAGGCTCAAACGGTCTCTGTCTCTTACTGCTGGAGCTGGATGAAGTCTTAATGAGGCGTGGGCCTCGATCAGCACAGCTAAGAGTCCTGTCCACTCCGCTGCTGCCGCTGCTGTCAAGCAACAAGGTCACTCACTGGCCTCCCAACGACAGAGCATTAAACTTTATCCTCACAAAGACACACATGCCAGTAGATGTTAGACTTGGCATGGCCTATCTTTAGCCCTAACTTCATTCAGGTGCTGTTTTTGGTGTCACAACCCAGTGGGAGATGGGTTTGAGGGTTCGTGTTGATGCCTGATGAAGGCAGTCTTCTTGAAACGTCGTCTCCGTTTTTTCTGAGACTGAGACTGAGACGAGTAAAAACGCTTTTGAAGCTAAATAACTTCAACAGTGTAAAATAATTAGTGGACATAATGAGGTCCAAACTTGTTTAGATACCGGGCTCACCTTTCCGCAGCCGGGGACTTCCACGCCGTCTACAGGTCGGGGGATCTCGATGGAGCGGACGCTGCCGTACTTGCAGCACTCCTCGCGGATGTCCTCCAGGATCTCCTCGTAGTCCTCGTCGTCCACCAGTTCCTCGGGCATCACCATGTTGAGGAGGCACAGCACCTCCGTGGGCATGCCCGAGTTCTGCAGCCTCTGAAGCCCAGGAACCTGCAGCGTCACCGGGGTCTCTATGATGGAGGTCTGCAGGTGGAGGAAGAGTCGTACACATCAACATTTAGATTTTTACAATCACTGCAGACAAAGAAGACCACGGTCCAGACTCTCAGCCTCAGTCTCATACCGAATGTATTTCCCATGAATCCTGCTGCTTCCCACTCCCCCTCCCTCTCCCTGTTTCTGTATCTTTGGCATTCCTGCAGTAGATAAACATGTTGGAAGTAATCTTTCCGTTGACCTTTCACTCCCTCCATCTGCCATTGTGAGAACATCGAGCTTGAGTCTTTACAGCGCAGCACACAGTGGAAAATAAAGTGTACATTGTTTACAGTTTTATACCAACAGGCCTTTTTAACAGCAGACATTTTGACGTGTCACAGTAGGAAAAGCGCAGGTACAAATAATACGATTAATGATGGCTGAATTCCATTTAGCTGCTGGTTTCACAGTCCAGATATTCTGCAATGTTTTTACTTGATTTCAAGAATACTGCTTCCCAGGAATATGTCACCTTTTACCAGGAAGCACCAGGATTTCTAACCATAAATTAAGTCTGATTTTTAAACATATATTTTGATAGAAGATATGGGATATAAATAAATAAATAAATATAATACAATCCCTCTAAGGTGTTTGCTTCTCAAATTATATTCTCTCAGCAGTTCTGATATATATATATATATTTTCTTTTTAGAGAATCTGCCAGCAGCTAATTCAACAAAGATTTCCTTCAGTTGTTTCTGTGGTTTGAGGTTTGGAATCAGTGTTCTTGAACGTTATCTATCATCTGCACACAGCGCCCCTCCGTCTGATTTTTCAAACATCTGATCACTTGTTAAACTGACGGCTCATTTTATCTTTCTTTTACTACGGTGGCCCTGAGGGCTCAAGGCACTGCAACTTAAGAAAACACAAGAAAGTTAAGAAAACATCTTCACCAACTTGACAACACGTGCTCATTTAGAAAACACGCTGCAAAATGAGACTAGAATTACCGCCACGCGGTTGTTTGCCTCCGCCAACCAGTCAAGTTGCAGTTTATATCCATGTCTGTCCAGACTCATATAATACATGTAGTGAAGACTCTGAAGGAATCTAATAAAAGGTTTTAAGTTTATTTTTTGGCAAAATGGAAGTTATCACTATATTGACATGTGTGATTCCAGTGAATAATTTCCAGCGAGAAACATGCTGTCTTCACTTAGAGACTATTTTTGCAGAGGAGTACAGAGGACGGATAGAGAGCTTCGTCACACGGTGCAACGACAATCACCTGAAGCTCAATATCAGCAAAACCAATGAGCTTGTGGTGGACTACCAGAGGAACAGGAGGCCCCCTGTCCTGGCTGTCATCCAGGGAGAGGAAGTGAAGAGGGAGGACTAATATAAGTACCTTGAGGTCCAAATCAATAAATAATTCCAGGACATTATGATGTCACAGTGAAGTTGACCTTTGACCTTTTGGGTAAAAAATTTAATCACTTAATCATTTTATCCTGTTAGACATTTGTGTGAAATTTTGTCATAATTAGCGTATGAATTCTTGAGTTATGGCCAAAAACGTTTTTTGTGAGGTCGTAGTGACCTACAAATTCTAATCAGTTCATCCTTGAGTGGACGTTTGCAGACCAACAGACGGACGAATGGATGGACGGACAACCCAAAAAAACATGATGCCTCTGGCCTCGGCTGTCGCCGGCGCAGAGGCAGAAAAAGGGTTGAATAACTATTTCTCAATGCGAGGAAATAAATTCTATATCCTTTCAACCCAAATATTCAGATGACTTTTTCAAAACACAATGTATTTAAATCACTTCCGTCACTTAATATTTATTTATTAATAGCCCTGTGATACTTCAGTATATACCACACTTGCAATAAGAGAAGTGTTTCAGTACTTAGAGGTCTCTAACAAACCTCTGGGTTCCTGCGGTTATTTTTCCCAGGAAACAGGAGCGAATTTTGTCGAGGAACACGGGAAATACCAGGATGTTATTTCCTAAGGAAGGTAAAGGGTAAAAGTGATCCTACTCACAGGATTGGCGTTTTTAGCTCCCACACTCGCCCTTTGGACAATCAGCTTTTTGTCGCCCAGTTGCATCCCATTGAGTCCAGCAACTGCCTGACAAAGAAAACACACAGACCTCAAAGCAACACATCAAACAACACGGAAAATAATCTCAACACAGAGTCCACGATCGATACCTGATCAGTGGCGCTGACGTCTACATATTCGCAAAAGGCGTAACCTTTTGACAGTGACGTGGCACTGTCCTTCACTAGATTGAACGCTTTGAGAGGCCCGAATGACGTCAAGAGCTCCTTTACCTGCAAAAAAGAGTCAGACAACAAGATATGAGACATGAGACAATCCACAGTGGACATGCAGTAACCTACAGAGTGAATTTTAAATGTCACCACAGTCTATTTAACAATTATTGGAGACAAAAACGTTCATGTCTTTTGAGGGTTTAGGGAAGACATGTGAAGAGTAAATGCTGATGATGTGGACCTGAGCTACATCTGGGGAACGACAAAATAACTTCCTGAGACACAAGTATTATTGAGACATAGACATACATATGCAAATTATATTGAAAGAGTGATAATAAACTCATATTCAAAGTTTGAATTATTTTTACGACAAGCTGAGCGGTAAAATGGTGCAAGGTGAAATAAAAAAAGAAATGATTATTACTTTAAAAGATTTGACTTTTATTGTATTTTGCCGGCTACAGGCAAAAATGTTTTTTACTTTCTTACCTTTACATTAAAAGCTGAATAAAACCCCCACAAAACCACCACCATCAACAACAACATCCCCAAGTCTTAATGATCAGGCCTTAACCCAAAATCCCCGGGTCCTAAACGCGCTCCAAAAGCATGATGGGAGAAAGAAAGCAGCCGGTAAGGGAGCCTGCTGGCTAGGAGTGTATCCGTGTGAGGACCAGAATGTCTTACTTGCCTTGTGTTACATGTTGGCATGGCAGCAGTAGATGAGTACTACTGAACAAATTATGAGCGCAGACTTAACGATCTTACAGGCCCCTAGCTGGGGACAAAGTGGGGGAACAAAAATGAAAGAGCTGTGAGTATCAACGCAGTGGCAGAGACTGCAAGTATTAAAAATAAATAAGTCAGTGAATAATATACATCAGGCTACATGTGCTCTGTGAGCTGGTTGAGAGTAAATGAGACAGAATGGACAGTTTGGATTAAATTCACTGTGAATCAGAGAAGATTTACGCCATCTGCTCACCTGAGAGCAAAGATGGAGCTCTACTGTGAATCTGTTAAGTCCTCGACAGTGTTAGACTCAGTTATTGGCCTATTTATCAGCAAATATTTACTCTGACTTTTGATATTCTCAAAGAAAAAGTCCACTTGTACTTTTAGTCAAGGTTAAATTCCAATGTTCAAAGCATTTCTGGAGTTTTAAGTGACTTTTCTGGGGGCGCCCACTTTCCCTCAACCTGCCTGATTTCAACCACCAGAAAACGGGCCTAAATTTATTGGACTCAGTAGGTGCAAAGTAGGACTGCAGGTATAGCCCAGGATATTTGAGGCTGATACTGATGTCGATATTTGAGTATTTGGATATTAATTATTTATTAGATTTTACATAAACACACAATATAAACAACAATCTTGATTTGGATCTCTTTGACTTGTTTTTCAAATAATTGTGACTTCAGACCTAGTTTGGCATTTCTATTCTCCAGTTTCTTGTATATCAACATATCAGCTATAAGCTAATATCGCCTGATATATCAGACTGGCTGATCTATCGGTCTATCTCCTGCTGCAAGCAATTATCATTAATCTTAGTCTATAAAATAAAATAAATAGTGCAATAAAACGAAAATATTTAAAAAATGTCCATCACAAGACGCCTTCAAACTCTCAAATCCAAAGATAATGATCAATAATCACTGATATAAAACAGGAAAAGCAACAAATTCTCATGTTTGAGAAGCTAAAACCAAGACTGATAAATGGTTTTTATAATTAATCAATCAGGGCTGAAATTAACGATTACTTTCACTGTAGACTAATCTGCTGATCATTTCTTTTTCATTCAATCGATTAACCATTTGGTCCCTAAAATGTAAGAAAATGGTGGAAAATACTGAATGAAAAGATAATGGTATCAGACTAAAAGTTAATTATCACATAAGAAATGAATTAAAACAATAAAACAAATGATTGAATTTTCTTTTGCTCTGTACATCTGACACCAAAACTATTTTACCAAACCAACAAACAAAAAAATACAGAAAAACAAACATCACCACTATTTTTTTAACAGTTTCTTAAGGTGGACTTTTTCTTTGACAATATTGACTGAAATGAACAGGGAGCAACATTCAGGCACACAGAAATCAATACATGTCAGTTTATCAGCCTGTTGTGTAAATATACTGGACTTTGCTTACCTTTCTTTAATCAGTATGCTTTACATGAGAAAGGTATAAGCAGTTTACTTTGATAGCCAAGTCACAAAAAGTTCTTATAATATTCATATATGATTAATGACATGATATGATTAACGTTTGTTTAATGTCAGATAGTTTTAGCAACTTATTTAGAAAAAAGCTAATTATCTATAGAAGTTGTCCATTGTGAATTCTTTAAAATATCAGACACATACTCACAAATACAAAGTCACTAAATATGAACCTATTTATGTTTTCTCTGTATTGTGTTTTTGTATTTCTGCTCTGGGGTCACGTTCTGTTTCTGGCTCTGATAAACATTCAGCTTTTTTGACTTCCTCTCTACCACAACACAGCTTTTTTTTAAAAATTATTTTTAATGTCATAAAGAAATGTAAAACATATTTTGTGCATGTTTAAAGTGCGACAAAAAACCTCAGCATGTGAGAGAAAAATGAGGAAACATGAGTGCACCCGTCCAGTCTGTTTTCAGTTAAATACCTGGTCATCGTTAAGGTAGTTTGGGAGGCCTCCGATAAACAGTTTATGGGGCGAATCGGGAACGACTGTGGAGACGACGCCTACAGAGACCAAAAACAAAAAGCAAAGAAAACGTTTTCCAGATCGTATCAGAGAATGTGTCATTTCTTTTATCACTCAGTAACACACCTGGGACGTGGAAGGCCGGCTGCTCTGAGATACCAGGTAAAGGCCGATAGTCGTGAGGTCTTCTAATCTTCAGCGACTGACCCTGGAAAATGATTCCGTCGAAGGCCATGGCCTGCGTCGTCTCGTCTACAGACCGAAACTAGAAAGGAAAACTCATCTTCAGACTTCAGACGTGTCGTCATGGTAACACGAAGCAAACTTATAATATTGTGTGAGAAGGACAAGAAAGAGGAAATGATCTTAAAGTTTCAGCTGGAAATAAACATGCTCATATTAGAGATTACTATACTTTGTCTGCATGTGTGTGTGGAAAATATATATGTACATGTGTGTTGTATATTTTTCTTTTTTCTTTATCTCTGATTTTGATAAGTACTATATGAATAAAGTTATCATTATTATTATTACTGCCTGATAACAGATGCAACAGAAATAAATACAGTAATAATCAGAGTACTCTGGCAGCTGCATTTCTGGCTGTTTGACCTTTATAGTTAATTTGTCTTTCTACTGCTTTGTGATAAAAAGCAAAAACTCTAATTTGTCATTAGAGTCAGACAATGTTTTGCTAGAAACTGAAATATTTTCAGCTTGAGGCTTTCTTGCAAAAATGTGAAGCATCAAATGATAAAAAAATGAAAACACAAATATTTTCCCTCAAATAAAGAATAATTAGAAAAAGGCATGTTTTAAAGCTACAGTGTGATCAGGCCCTAATTATTAAGTTGCTTATAACTATAATGTTAGTTATTAACATATTATTATTATATAAAATGTTGTTTTGTGGAGAGGTAAAAATCACGTATTTTACATTTAATATTATTCTTTACACTTTGGGATCTTTTATAGCAATAGTCTGACATTTTGGGAAATACGCTCATTTGCTTTCTTGGTGAGATTTAGATAAAAGACTGACACCACCCTCATGTCCGTTGCCAGCAGCCAGTTAGCTTAGCTTAGCACAAAGACTGGAAGCAGGGGGAAATAGTTAGCCTGGCTAAAGGTAACAAAATCCGCCAACCAGCACCTCTACAGCTCACTGACTAACACGTGATATCTTGATTGTTTAATCAAACAAAAAAGTGAAAAAGTAAAAAGCGTAAAGACGACAAGTTGTAGTTGTGTGTCGTCACTGTGAGGTTGCCAGGCAACCAGCAGAGACTCCAGCAGGTCACTGCACCCGGCCAAGAAATAGTCTGGCACATACATTACTGTAAAATAGCAAATTGTCTGTTTACACTTCAGTTTTTGTGCAAATTAAACAAACAAGATATAACATGTTACATCTTTAGACAGAGCCAGGCCATCTGTTTCCCTAAAGCTGTTGTTTTATGCTAAGCTAAGCTAATAGCTTCATATTTACTGTACAGACATGAGAGTCAATCTGCTCATCTAGCTCTCTGCAAAAAGAGAATAAGTGTTAAAAATGTCGAGCTCTTCCTTTAAATAAAGACTTTGTGAGTATATCGTATTTTACAGCACAAACCTCGAGGAAAGCAAAGTTTTTATCCTGATTAATCTGCACGGCGAGCACAGGGTTGCTCGGGGCCTGTGAAAGACCTGCGAGCCGCATCTGAGCATTGAAGAACTCGGCCATGGACTCCTGAGGAGAAAGAAAACAAACAACATGGCTGGAAACACTGCAGCATGAACACATCAGTGTAAACAGGAAGTCAGAGAGTAACTGGAGACTTTACCTCCGTCACTCCGAAGGGAATATTTCCAACATAGAGGCGCCTGGCTTGTCTCGTCATCTGACTGCCAACTATGGGCACTTGTGTCGGAGCTGCAGCCACTCCAGTGGTGGTGGACGTCGCCAGCAGAGCTATTGTTGGTATCTGCCCAGCCGCTGAGGGAACATCGACACAAACTGTCACCTTCTGCAGCCTCTGCTCCATTATCTTACCAGGGAAAACTGCAGTGACTCATTTCTAGATGATTCATTTGAAGTGAGCATTAATGTGAAAATTAAATAAATATTGAGAGAGCTTGTTATATAAACTAAAATATAAAAAATCTCTACTTGTGGCTTGTTTATTTTCTGCCCAGGAAAACAACTGCAGAAACCTGTATATTTAATCTTCCTTAAACAAATATGCAGTACTTACAGATCTCGCAAATTACTGTCTGGCACAATATACAGCATGTACCTTTATTTTATTTATTATTTATTTATTATCATCTATTATTTCATTCTTCTGGATATGGATAAAAAAGGGGACAGTCTGTTTGTGGTGATAAATGAAAAGTACTTCATCACATTGATTCAAAAATCATATAAAAATTAAATATCGCCATAAAGCCAAACTGCTTGTTGATTTTCAACATTGTCCACATCGGTCTAATACAGACATTTTCAAAATCTGACACTATATATTGTTATATATGATGAAAAAAGTTTAATATTAATGGATTTAGTCTCTCCTATTCTTGTTCTTTGTGTTACTTCTATTTGGGGATAATCGTGCATTCTTCAGTTCTGGATACAAGCTCATGAACATGAATGCATGCAAACTCCTGTGTGAAAAAGAAGTACGTGAAGCTTGAAGTCTGACTCGGGACTAAACGGGCACAGAGAACATGATGAAGTACCTTGCATAGCTTTGTATTGCATTGGTGTGATGTGTTCAAAGCCAGGAGGAGGCACATCCCAGTATTTGCAGGTCCTTTTCTTCCTCGTTCGCCTCGGAGAGTGGCTGGACACAAAGAAACAACAAAATATAATAATAAAAGTTCAATCATTTACACAGTGAAACATATGAAACAACTAACTCTCTAAAACTCTGTAAACCTCACTGTACACTAACAGTATTTCCCTCAGGAGGTGGTGGAGACCAAAAACAGAGCTAAAAGAGAGAGAATACTGGACTCACAATCATCAGGTGACACAAACACGACTCCAAATGAACGATCATGTTGCTGCATGACTGTTGGATGTGTAAATAAGCAGTTGTTTGCTGACAAATTCAACATATAACTTATAAAATGTGATGATATGTCAATGTTGTGTTCACAACTTGTTTCTTTTTGCTTTATTGCAGGTTTAAGTATTAATTATTAAACGAATTGTCCCCATTAACATGTTAGTGGGGAGGGTGTTATAACTATTTGTTGTTTCTGCTGCCCTGAAGAAGCCAAAATTGCAGCTATTGCAGGTTTGATGTTACTAAAGTCAAAA
Source organism: Oplegnathus fasciatus (assembly GCA_003416845.1). Lineage (NCBI taxonomy): Eukaryota > Metazoa > Chordata > Actinopteri > Centrarchiformes > Oplegnathidae > Oplegnathus > Oplegnathus fasciatus. The sequence continues at coordinate 131,927 of NTHP01000696.1, forward strand.
TGTGCGTCCAACTGGCAGAATAACTTATTTAGGAATACAGTACGTATTGGCTGAGACGGGTGTATTTTCACATTAAAAGCCTGAGGTCGGCCTGCAGCGGTGAGCTTTCGCCCACTGACCTGTGCTTCTTGTGGTCCCGGGAGGAGCTCCGGCGGTCCCGGCTCTTCCGGTCTCTGCTGTGGCTTCTCTTCTCTCGGCTGCGGCTCCCCCGGTCTTTGCTCCAGCTGCGATGCTTGTCGCCTCGGCCGGGAGATGCACTGCGACTCCTCTTTTTGTGTCTTTCTCTTTCTCTCTCTGTGCAGATAGCAGCAAACAAGGATTACTACATTTCTGCCCATAAATACTCTATAAATGTATAAATAATACTGCACGTAGAAGAGCTGCAACGATCAGCAACTATTTCAATTCATAATCAATTAATTGTTTGAGTCATTTTTCAAGCAAAAATGCCAAACATCCTCTGATTCCTGCTTCTAATTTGCTGCTTTATGGAGTGGTGGAAAGTAACTCAATACATTTACTCAAGTACAGTTCAGAGGTACTTGTATTTATTTGAGCATTTCCAATTTCTGCTACTTTCTACTTCTACTTCACTACATCTCAGAGGGAAATATTGTACCTTTAACTTCACTACATTTATTTAACAGCCATAGTAACTTTGATTTCACTCACAAAACATGTAATAAACGTATAAAATATAATGTATTATTATAGATTAGAGGCCCTGCATACATGCACAAGAGGTCGACAATAAGAATGATAAAGTTGTAACTTCTCCCACAACAAAACTAACAGGATATCCCCTGAAGACCCCAAAAATATTACACATTAATATTAATAACAAGATAAAAACTTGTACACACATATTATTATCTTGCGCACACAAGATTTAAAAAAATATATATTTATTTTTCAGGACCTTGGAGCTGAAAGGAACCATTTTTACTTTTAATACTTTAAGTACATTTTGCTGGTACTTAAGTAAAACTTTAAATGCAGTACTGTAAAACAGTATTTTTACATTGTGGTATTGCTACTACTGCTTAAGTGAAGGATCTGAGTACTTCTTGGTTTTATGTGACACTAACCTGAATATCTTTTGCACTGTTGGTCGGACGAACCAAGCAATTTCAAGACGTCACCTCGGGCTTTAGGAAGTTGTGACATTTTATTTATTGATTAATAAACTGATCGTGTATAAATCTAGAAAATAATCAGCAGATTGTTCGATAATGAAAATAATCATTAGATGCAGCCATTACTCATTTTCTTAACAGGGAATTAAAGATCATTATCACACAAATAATGACCTGTAAATACATAATTGATGTATCTGTTTCTTACTGAAGTGACCTTGAACATTACTCCTGCTGTAATTACTGCACCAAGACTATTTCATGGCACTAACTGCAGGTAATTACATTTTTCTAAAAACAATTATCACACAAGGTAAAATGAAGCTGCACCTCAACATGCACAGAAGTCTCCTTTCTTTATTAATTACATGCTCTGATACGCTCCAGTCTGCTCTGTGCTGTGGAGGAACCGCTGCATCATATTTCTTTGGGAAATCTGACAGTTTAATGTGGCTTTTTTTTTTCTTCTTGGCAAAAGGTGGAACATGACTTAAGACCTTTTAACAAATCGATAGGAGGTACTCATCATTTCTGTGTAGATCTGATCCACCTGGTAGCTCTACGCTGATTAAATGTCAAGTTTTAGATGTGGTTCTTTTTCTTGTTGAGCCTCTGGGATCGTTCTTCGTGTTGTACGTTGAGAAAAATGCCCATCACAGTTCCCTAAAGCCCAAGGTGACGTCTTCAAATGTCTTGTTTTAGACAACAAACAAAGAAAAGCAGGATATCGTCACACTGGAGAAGGTGCAGCCAGGAAATGAATGGCATTTTTGCTTTAAAATGACTAAAAGCCATTTATCTATTATACATTAGTTGTTTTTCTGACTAATCAATTAATAATTTCAGCTCTACATGAGTTGTATTTATCTGCCATCTGCTCAGTGTTTTTCTCATGACTGTGAACTTTGTTTTGTTTTTAGGCCTGCTACATAAATCAAAGTTATGATGAGCATTATTATTATTATTCATTATATAATTATATATCATAATCATATATCATTCAGTGGAGCAGTGAAGTTGTTATTGTTGTTTTGTTGTTGTCAGGGAAATAACAGAAATAAGTTGTGAGATTTTATATTAGTTTCATTAATAATATGTTGCAATAATTAATAATGGGCGCCGAATTCAAAAGTACATCATAATGATTCAGAAAATATTATTTAAAGTAATTTCTACCGGTGTGTATGTTTGCAGGAGTGGGAAACATTAAAAAATGAGCAAGATTTTAATGGAATTTCGCATCTTGCTGTCTCGCGCAGGAGAATGGCAGGTAAATTCACACCGGTACCCAGACTGCGTTCAGTCCTGTGTAGAAGGTTTAGCTGTACAGTGTCTGTAGGATGATGAGGGTGAGATTAACATGAAGCTAAATGTTAATTATGCTAACATGAAAACAAGCTGAGTCACAGCGAGGGGAGAAAAACTACACGTTAAAGTTGCTGTCAGGTCGAGTTATTCATTCATAAAATAATGTAGCTGACATTACGCACTATGTTGCGCTGCTCTGCTAGCTTGAAGACCAAACTGGGGCACAGACGGACGTTAATTCTTACCTTGTCGATTCTCGCTCAGCTGTTTCTCAAATTCCTCGAAATCCGACATTTTACCGGAGAATGTTTCAGTGTGAGAATATATCAGGTCTGTCTGTCCGGGGGACGATAAACCGACCAGCCCGCTGTGTCAGTGCAGCAAAAACCTCTGAGATCTCCCCGGTGTCAGCACGGACACATTATACACACACACAACGTCCGGTTACCACCTTCAAAATAAGACTGCTCTCAGGTCAATTACTATGAAGAGAAACAAGAAAATAAGAGCCCGTTAAGAAAGATTAAAATATGACCAACCAGTATTGGTTTAGCAGTGGTGGACTGTAACTAAGTACATTTACTCAAGTATGTTATTTTAGTTATATATTATTATTATTATCATTATTATTATTATTATTATTATTATTATTATTATATACTGTGAACTTTTGCACATTTTGCACATCCCTGCACAAATCTGTACAGTTCTTTCATTTAAATAACATATTAATATTGTACATATTTTCTATATCTTATTTTTATATTTCATTGTCTATTTCAGCGGTTCTCAAACTGGGGTCCGGGGACCCCCAGGGGTCCTTTAGGGGGGGTTCCAGGAGGTCCCCAGAAAAATGCTGAATATTTTAAATTCGCTATTGACTAAAAGTTAGCCCAATGAGAGAATGTATAAGAATGACTATTCTGATCATAGGTTTCACACTCTTCACTGTTAATCTGCCAGTCTACAGTATAGACAGTTATGGAATAATTAAATCTTATCAGACGGGGATCCCTGAGACTACAAATACGGGTCCGCGGCCTGATATGTATCAATTTGGGGGTCCTTGATACCAAAAAGTTTGAGAACCATTGGTCTATTTTATATTTAATTTATGCTTCTAACTTGCAGTACTCGTGTTCACCTTTTCTTATATTTTCTACTTACTATGTTTATCGTTATGCACCAACATACCAAGACAAATTCCCTGTATGATTCTGATTCTGATTTGAGTATTTCCATTTTATGCAACTTTATATTTCTACTCCACCACATCTCAGAGGTAAATATTGTACTTTTAACTCCACTACATTTATTTAACAGCCATAATAACTTTGATTTTACACACAAAACATGTAATAAACTTTAGCAGCTTTAATTACTTTACAGATTACAATTTTTCATCCCCTTCCTGTCCAGTGAAAACCA
>NTHP01000696.1:147987-159441 GCA_003416845.1 Oplegnathus fasciatus
CATTCAGGTGTTTTATTTTCCCAGACGCAGCCTCTAAACATGCGGTTCAGGCCTTCTTTGACTGCCTGAGAGCTGAAGTGGAAGAGTACGGCATCTCCGTCAGCACCATCAACCACACCTTCATCAGTCGCCCAGCGTCTGAAGACACAGACGCCTCCTCCTCCTCCTCCTCCTGTGAGTAAAACCAGTAAATAAAAACATTATTTTGTTTTTACGACTGCAGAGCAACATGTTGCATCTCCGGTGTATTCATGGTCCCGAGAGGATGATTCTGATTGGTTTTGTCTGACATCATCAGGACTAAATTTCCCCGCGTCAACACTTTGGTCTCTGACAAACTAACAGACAGATTTGATTCTCATTCTGTGGATATTTGTGGCCCCCAGAGGATCAATTATTGGGGACCACCTGACCTTTTTCTGAAGCCCCACAAGGGCAAAACTTTCACTTTGTAATATGTTTTTCATTCTGTCCGACAAAAGACTACATTATCAATCGGGCAAATCAGGCCACTGCCCCGGGGCCCCAGACCATCAGGGGCCCCAATCAACTGATTAATATAAACTGAAAGGTGACTCCTACATCTACTGTACCTGCAACCACCTGAACATAAGGCCCATGTCTCGTATCAGGGCCCTGAGCTTAATATCTAGTTTTATTACCTCTAATATTCCAGTAAATATATATATATATATATATATATATATATATATATATCACATTACCAGTGGAATGGAAAAATACTCCATTACAAGTTCTGCATTCAAAACATTATTCATGTAAAAGTATATGATTATTACCAACAAAGTGTACTCAAGGTATCAAAAGTAAAAGGACTCAATATGCAAAATGGCACCAATCAAAGTGTTACATTTAATATATATATTATTGGATTATTACTGCTTCATGAATGCATTAGCAGCATTTTAATGTTGCCACGGTAACTTAATATACTGTTGGGTAGTTTAATCTATATAACTGCATATTTTATAAACTGAAATATGTTTTATGTGTAAAATCTTTAACGTAACTACAGCTGCTAAATAAATGTAGTGGAGTAGAAGTATTAAGTATAAAGAAGTACCTCAAACTTGGACTGAAGTACTTCAGTAAATGTACAAATATATAAAATAAAGATATAAAATGTAAACTTTGGTTTAGTTATATGGTTTTTAGATAACTTCAATAATAAAACTGTATTATTTTCTTCATTTTGTGCCCTTTGCAGCGAACACAAAGAAACCTGTCGGCGTTTCTCCAGACGAGGCAGCGATTGAGATTGTGAAGACTTTAAACAACAAGAGGAAAGAGGTGGTGATCGCTCCCTCGCTCCCCAAGGTGGCGCTCTACACCAGGTCCTTCTTCCCCAACGTGTTCTTCGCTGTGATGGCTGCGGGAGTGAACAATGCTGCTGCCGCCGAGCAGATGTAGAGCTGCAGCCGTACACTGATAATAACACACAAGATATATATGACATGATGAAGGGGAAATGTTGAATCATCCATTCATACCTGCAGGAAGCCTAAAAGTAATATTGATCTGTTGTTTGTGTGTTTCTGCCATTCAATCTTTTGAGCTACTTTTAAGATACAAACTCCCAGATTTTATTTAAACCATCTGAGATTTGGTCTTAAATATATTGAGAGGAATATGGTCTTAAACCTATGAGTAAAATGATGATTTTAAAAAAGAAATGTGTACAGAGCATTTGGCCTGCAAAGAACAGACGAGCCTGTGTTGTGATGAATTACACCTCATATACAGTAAATAGTTATATGTTGATTTTCTGTAGTTTCTCCACCAGAAAGAAGAGTTTTCTGTATATTCTACAGGTTAAAGTACATAAAATGATCATCAATTTGTGCAGAATTTACATAAAAAATAGTTCATTATAAAGAAAATGTTGTATCTGTTGTCGTATTTGTGGACTTTATAACATTTAGAATACAAATAAAAGCATTTATGTGGAAGCCCTAGTTATATAAAAGTTATTTCTTTATTTTAATCTATTTTATTATTCATTTCTATCATCTATTTTTCTTTCTTTATTTTCTCAGTTACAATACAGTACAGGACCTCACGTACTGAAAGAAAACACTTTATTTTACAGGACCATAATTTCCACATTTCTGGAAATAGTATGTAATTTGGCACTTATTATAAAGAAACTTTGATTTAAAAACAAAAAAACAACTCTAAAGTAATTATTCATGTATTATTCGAAATATATTTGCTGAATTGTGTGCTTACCTGTAGACAAATTTAACACATCCAGCTGACCTGCTGACTAAAAGACTCTCTTACGTTATACTTGAATTTAATTGGAATTCATTTCTTTTGAAGGGAAGTGATTGAATACTTTGGCTATTTTCTCTATAATTAATACCAAATTATATAAAATTAAATATTAAATTAATTAATAATCAATAAATTAATTTAATTATATATTTCTAGAACATTTCCTAGTAAATTATTGGGAAATTACAGAACTGTAAAGTTACCAGAAAAACATACTATAGGCCTACATACTGCAACTGTGAGTTAAAAGGGTGTATAAATCAAAACATATCAAACTATTTGTACAGCTAAATGTTAAAATGACTTGGCTGTGTGATTAATGTTAATGTTGTGTGCATTGGCTGAGCAGTAAAATTTTCAAATTAAATTTAAACGTGTTAGTTCTGTAGAGGTCAGGGGGAGGTCATGAAAAAGTTAATTATTGTCTCGTGTGCATGTGGCGCCTCCTGGTGGTGAGTCTTTATAACTACCACTACATGCTGCTCACAGTTTCGTGTGTTTTCTTCCATCAATGGCTTTTAAAATATTCTCCAGACTCACTGCGTTAAATCTCCGGGTGAACTCTCATCATCTCGCCTTCAGCGCTGTGAGCTCCGGCGGCGGTTTAACGGTGAAACATGACCGACAGAACCAGCGCTTCACGGTCACTCCGGGCAGCGGGGCTGGTAAGCAGAGAGAACCGGGACTGACGCACCGCTGCCGGGGGAGGTCCTCTAAGGGAGCCCGGCGTCAGCTTCGCGGCCTGCTGAAACACAGAAATCTATACGATGGATTATTTACTGTTAGAATAAACAGATGTTTATTTGGATTCTGCTAAATATGCTAAATATTAACAGTGTCGTTCTTTTTTAGGAAGAGAACTCTATTTAAATATCTGTGAATTTAATATTCCTTTGCCCAAGGGCAAACCTTGCATTGACGATATCGATGACTTGTACTTTATATGATTTGTTTCTAGCCGCCTAACAGTTCGGCATTAATATTATCAGCAAAAGTAAAACATTTTAGTACATTTTTGACTAGTTGGCCACAGTGGCACAGTACTGTCAGGCGAGTGGGGGCCACCTAAATTAAGGTATTTTTGGAGGGAGTTTGGTATGGTATGTTCATAATCTCTATCAAGTGGCTTTTTGGGGCTTCATACAGAATTTAATTCCCACTTCATGTCCCTCGCTCATTAAAATGAAACAAAAGAGGTGCACATACCTCCCTCATTAGTTAATTCAGACAATACTTGATAACTCAAAGTACACAGTTGCTTTTACATTTGCTCATTTTGGGGGTTGTCATACTTCTCTTTGGGATTCCAGTTATTTTAAATTTGGTATGAAGTCTTCCTCTTCTCTGTCCACAGGGGCCAACGACTGTGCCGTGCTGCACTACAGGTTCACCGGGGAGAAGGAGGTGGATCTAATGTCAACCTATGTACCAGAGACATTTAGGGGCCAAGGTGTTGCTGCACAGCTGTCGCAGGTAAGAGTTAAACCTTTCAGACATTTTAGACATCAGGCAAGTCATAAATGAGATGTTTTTATGTGCTTAATGTTCCTTTTACAGGCTGCCATGGACTTCGTGGTTGAAGAAAACCTCAAGGCTCATGTCTCCTGTTGGTATATAAAGAAATACATCGAGGAAAACCCACAACAACATTATAAAGAACTTGTCATCACTTGACTGCAGCCTGTTTGTCCCAAACAGTCTGGGATGTTACCTCAAATCAACCACAACCTCATGTACCTTAATGTGCAGCACTACAGAGGCCAAATGGAGGATGCAAAGCTACCACAATCTGCAGCAGCGTGGTTATGAAGTTGATTTACTCTGGAGTTGTCTGATCAAACCTATTAAATGAGTAAATATGAGTAAAGTTACTCAAAATATCCAGAAGGAATTCAGGGCTTAAAGATGATTTTAGGTTTATTTCAACGTGAAACCTGTAAATTGATCCTTATTTTTTATATCAGATTTCACCTTTTTAATCTCATGTCTAATCTGTCAGTTATATTTTCTCACAAAGTGGTAATATTTATTAATTATTAAATGTTGGGACATGACATTGAAACATTTATGAAGGCATAATGTTTGGATATTGATACTGTAATGTCTGCATATTTAAAAAAAATAAATATTATTGTTTGTAAAGACCTATTTGTTGACAATTAAAACATGATCTTTTCTTCACATAAGCTTATGGATATCTTTCCACGTACTCCCTGGAAACAGGTGAAGTACTCCTGGTTGAGAATCTCTACTGTAAAAGAAGAATCCTGTGGGGTTTTCTGGAGGTGGTGGACTTGCATCTGAAGAGAAATGACAGTACAACTCCCCGCCGTTGACATTTGTTTCTGCAGGATGTCCACCATGCTGCTCTGGTGGTAAACAAACTGTCACTTTGTAATAACTGGTACTGCTGCATCCTACACCTGCAGGTCCGCCTCATTAGTGTTGAAAAGGTCTGGTGGCTTCAAAGAGGACTGGTTCTCCCCATGTTCTGACCTCTCCAGGTGGCAGTACACCTTGTGGAGCAGGTAAATGATGGCTTTGTCCGCGTCTGCGTGGGCCTGGTATGTAAATTGGAGGCGTCTGCTGAGTCTTTAAGTGCTGAATGACAAGCAGCCTCTCAAAGGGATTCATTATATCTGGAGTATAAGTGCCTACAGTCACACCTGCAGGCATTCAGGGCAGTGGGAAGTGTTTTTAAACCCGCTGCAGACTCATGGTTAAGTTAGAGATGAGTGGAGAATATTTGATAGCTGTGAGCCTACAGGTGCTGCTGCAATCGAGACTAACTGTTGTTATTTCTTTTAAAACTTCTTAAATGTCTTCAGACTCCATGTTGTATCATCACATCTTTAAAAAAAGTGATTATTTAAATGTTAAAGTATGAAATATAGAGTTTATCTGAATATGTGACCTTCACTGAAATGCTGGACGATCGTCACAAAAATGTGTACAAAATGTTCAACAAGTGGAAGATGTTTAGCAGGTGTAACGTTTCCCTTCATCTTAGGTTAGTGACATAAATCAAAGTATTTAAAAATGTATATTTAAACCCAATGATGGGCAATAGAGGAACAATTAAGGGATCATCAAAGTTGTTACAGTTCATCCTGAGGGGAACATGAATATCTGCACCGACTTTCACGGCAATCCATCCAACAGTTGTTGAGACATTTCACTCAAAACCACAAATGTCAACCTCATGGTGGCACTAGAAGAAAAGTCAGAGGATCACCTAAAGTTGCTAGGGTTTATCCTCTGAGCACCATGAATATCTGCAGCAGATTTCACGACAATCTATCCAATAGTTGTTGAGATATTTCAGTCTGGATTGGGACTGACCCACCACAGACTGATGCTGCTAGCGTGGCTAGAAATGCATGTATGATAGATTAAGTTGGAAGTAGCTCTACAAGATCTACAGTTTGATTGATAACTTAAATGATCGCTTATACTATAACTTATATTGATACAAATACAATAACTTGATTAATCAGTGAAAGTGCATTCACGTATCACAAGATAATGTTGTAACAGAAGGCAGAAAAACTGCAAAAATAACACCCATTTCATAAGAAACTGTAATGTTCCTTTAGCTGCGACCCCCCACGGACCAGAATCTAAGATGAAATCAGCACAGTATATCTTGGATTCTCGCCGCCTAATGAGATTACGTCTGCCACCACAGCAGCAGAAATAACTCAGAATAAATAACGCAGAGTCGAACGGTAAATGAGACGAGATCAGCAACTACAGGAGGAGAAGTGACTGTTGAAGTGGACAATAATCAAGGTTTTAATTGAATTTGGTAGTTTTCAATTAAAAGCACAATCATATTTTATTTAGCGTCTTCATTACATCTTCAACGACAGGTATACTCTGATCAAATGATACAGAAACGCATCTGTGTGTTAGAAATACAAAGAAATCCTGATCACAGTCTGTGTATCATCTACTTTTGTTCCAATAGATGTCAGTCTAACTCCATTACACACATTTCCCTCCACTCCTATTTCAGTCTAGTGCTGTCAGTGTTTGATTTATATCTCAAATTAGAAAATGTTCAACATCCGTTACACCAATAAGAACCCATCGGAAAGTCCCACATAAATAAATCAAAGACAGCAGCTGTTTTAAGGGGAGTGAGAGGACTAAAAAGAAAAATTCCTGATTTAAAATTGGACAGAAAGTTGATTTTTTAAAACAATCAGTGACAGATTAAAGATAAAAACGATGAAATGAATCCAAATGATGCATGAGAGGAGCCCTGACATGGTCAGTGCTGCTGTTGGATTTTCAAACATGCAAAACATGCAAATATTTTGTTAACATATCATCAAATGTGTGAAAAAAAAAAGCTTTTTAACGCCATTTCTCGAGCGTATTTGCAGACATCCTTGCATATGTATATTGACTGTAAATTTGCCTGCCAAGTAGTGATGGTCAATAAAGCAACAAGCGTTCTGGCTCTTCTTCTCAGCCTCACGTGATGAACCGAGCGCAGACACAGCTTGAAGAAATCATCCCATCTGCTCCTGAATAACAGTCATGATTATAATACTCACAGTTTTGGCTCCAGACACATTGAAGATGTACTTTTTGTTGACAAGCATAATCTCTCCTCAGATGTGTTGTGGTGTACATGGACGGATTATGAGACAATGGACCCCGGGGCGCAAACATGTTAAAGCCCCCCCTCCCTTTATACATATTAAAGCAAGACACCCAAACTGAAAGAGACACAAAACACCCATGGCTGCATCGTCTGTAGTCGTTTTGTGTCTCCTTGTGGTCAATATGTGTCGATTTGTGGTCATTTTTTGGGTCTTTGTGGTCGTCTTGTATCTCTTTGTGGTCATTTTTCTGTCTCTTTGTGGTCATTTTGTGGGTCTTTGTGATAATCTTGCATTACTGTGGTCATTTTACATCTCTTTGCGGTCGTTCTGCGTCTCTTTGTGGTCATTTTTTGTGTCTTTGTGGTTGTTTTGTATGTCTTTGTGGTCATTTATGGCTGTTTAAGTCTCTTTGCAGTCGTTTGGCATCTCTTTGTGGTGATTTTTTGTTTCTTTGTGGTCATTTTTTGTGTCTTTTTGGTCATATTGTGTCTTTGTGGTTATTTTGCGTCTCTCTGTGGTTGTTCTGTGACTATTTGTAGTTGTTTGATTGACTTTCCAGCAAGAAATGTTAACAGCCCCTTGACCCCTGGGGCCCCTGTGCCCAGTATCCCCATGCATCCATCCATGATGGTATAGTACGGTAATGTTCTCACTGAGATTATTTTCTGCCCTGATCCCAACCATCGTCTGTCTCACTGAGTAGGTGACCAAACCTCGTTCCCAAGAGCAACAGATGAGTACATTTTGATGCAACTTGAGTTAAAAAAGGCCAATTCAACAAAAGAATAGTTGAAACAGACATGGAGGATCTGTGCTGCAGCAGTGGCAGCCTGCACATCCTGCAGCTCGCCACAGATTAGTGTGAAGACGTTGAAATTGCATCCCTTCCTCCCACAAATAATATCGCATGGAAAGATTTGATGAAATGCATGTTGTGTCAAAGCCGACCATGTTACATTATTTCTGTGAAAAAGAATCTGGGCTCTGGCGTCCCAGCCACATATGATGTGTGGCGAGGAACAAAACAAACAAATATTCTCCTGTATTAGAAATTTAAATCCAGGAACAAGAGTCAATCTAGGTCCAGGAAATCAGCCCTGAAAAACTGTTCCAGTGGGGTACGGGGGCAGGGATAGTGACTCCATTTTTAGCAATATTCCTCTCCTTGTTGTTCTGGTGCACTGTCCATTTCGACCACAAACGTTGTTCCTGTGGATGGTTTGTGGCCGTTGACCGGCAGTTCTAGCTGTGCCTCGGCGTCGGCGGGCACAGCTGTCAGGTACATGTCCCACATCTGCTCGGGGAGGTCCAGCTCCAGCATCTTCTGCTTGATCATCAGGCTCTTCTCGATGTTCCGCCGCTTGTATTTAAACTCTATGATGGTCTTTGTGTACCTGTTGAGCGCCGTCACCGCTGAGCCCATGCAGGTGCCAAAGGAGCCCCAAGCTAAGCTGAGAAGAGGTTTGAAAACAGTGTTAGACTAAAATCACACAGCTGCAAATGTAAGAAATTTGACCAAATATGTATCTTCTGTACATTCAGTTTTTTATTAAAGTAGAACTGAATTTTTTTGTGTAACGAAATATAAACTAAAATGATACAGCAGCTATTGTGCATAATTTCCAAAAGAGGATTAAACAGTTTGTGTCTGAAATCACTCCCTACTTACTATAGTACGTTACATTTATTGTTCGCCATTTTATTTAACTGTCCGAATGTCCAAATGAGTGTCTAAATGTATCCATTATGTTGTGCCCTCAACATTTTAACAATGGAATGAGAAGAATTGTGTCCATGGCATGTATATATACTGTAGTATGTATATATACTGTAGTATGTATATATACTGTAGTATGTATATATACTGTAGTATGTATANGGAGCTCAAGCGTCTTTCTGAGAGGATACCAAACATGAGAGCAGCAGGACAACGCAGAGCAAACACAGCTACTCAAAGATAGCTACTCAAGCACATAGAAAGGAGGAATTGAGCCGTCAAACAGCAAATTAAGGAATGAATTATGTCAAATTATAAAATTGTGTAATTTTCTGGTTTTGCATCGGTCCAAAGTTGTTACCTCACAGTTTTTTTCCACCTAAAAGTATCGACATCGTTAGTTGGAGCCAAAAATTCCCGCCCCCTGGTGGACACTAATGTAAGGGGCGCTATCATGCCAGAAAAATAAATAAAACTTTAATTTCTTCTTCTTCTTGGTGATGACGATTTTGACCAAATAAGTACACAAGTCAAAGCAAACACCAAGGATATACATTTATGTTGATTTCTTAATCTAAATTTCAGTTTGACTTTAACCAGCTTGGATAACACATTTTTCAGTCGATGTATGAAGTCCACTTACGCATAAGACCAGCTGTAGTCCCAGGTCTTGGGCCTCCAGTCTTCTGGTCCCATAGCAACAGCCAGCTGGAATATGGTGGTAAACATCATGTGGGCCACCATCCCACAAAGGCCTGAGAAGAAGAGCAAATCAGTGTGTATTATGCAGTAATATGTACATCTGAGAACTAATCTAATCCACTTACACACATTACTTCAGTAATATGCGTATTGAAGAGGATTCTAATATCATTACAAGCATAAAAAGACATAAGAAGAATGGATTTCACTTGTTGTGGCTGAATCCAAAAGGAAACGGTGCTTTTCATGAGCTCAGAAAAACAGCTTGTTTTCAGCTTTCATCCTTCAGTTTATCACAAACATTCAAAATCAACACATCTGGAGATACATGGTTTTGTTGCGCAAGTTGCAGAAAATGGAAATACTCAAGGTAAGTACATGTAGTAGTGCAAGTTTTACTTAAAGCAACTAAAGGGAACTTTAATTTTGTGTTGATTTTGGCGGCCACGGTGGACAAAAGCGGTAGTGTTTCACCACCGCCTCGTGTCATAAAGATCTTGATCTGGCTGGTGCATTTGTTTTGGAAGCGAGTGAAAGAAAGATGCAACTTATTTTAATACTGTTTTCCTTTTTTAAACACAGCTGTTTGCAGGATGCAGAGCGATGAGGTAATATATGTATTTTTGGCTCTGTAAGATTAATAACTGTAATATGACGACGGTGAAACAAAGTAAATTTTGTTTTAGGTTTTTTTTAGGTTAAATGTTCCCTCCGCTTCACTCCCTGGCGCTAGGAGACGACTTCGCCGGGAGGAAAGCGTCCGGAGACGGACCTTCAGTTAGCGGCTGTAGCGCTGGGGGTCTGATCCCGGACTGCCCCGACTCCCCACTGAAACAGCAAACTTTCTGTTGCTGCCGACCCAACGCTGCCGCTGGCCACCAGCCCGATGTGCCGGGCCGCCCAAGTAGAAACGTTGTCTTCATAATAATAAGCCAACAGCAAGATATAGCAAGATACAGGCCAATTATACGTTATAATGTTATAAGCCAGTTGTATTACAGTAATGTCCACTGTGACCCAACATTATCCCTCCGGGGACTATAAAACCACGTCTTGCAATGTATTTCATAAATAAAGTAAACATATTACATACCTGTCTAGGAGGGAGAGGGCCAATTCAGGATCGGCCCCAGTATCCCCCAGTATCAGCCATAACCACAAAATATAAGGTAAAAAATAAAATTCTCTAAAGAAAAATCTCCTCCTTTTAACTGGCTGACGTACTACTCACTGCCAAACTTTGCCTGGGAAAATGTAAACAGGCTCCTCTGGTCTGCGTGCCGTAAATTGCTTTGTCTGATGTCGCGGAAAAATCCGACCCGGGGACAGTAATAAAGAATAAATACTGGAAACTAATAGAAATAGCCAGTCTTCTCGCTGTTAGTCTCATTTGCTTATGTAGGTCATACAGAGGCATCAGTATTAAATTGATAATAGTTTCATAACCAGTTAAAAACTCCATAGAATACCTTTAAGCACCTCCTGAGGGAAATATCTGTCTCTTCAGCTGCTAAATGCTCCACTATGTTCACCAGCTGGTCTCTAACTGTGTCTGTCTGCTGTTTAGTGCTGAGCAGGTAGTGTACAGTGAGTTTATCAGAGGTTTTTTTTGTTGTTGCTGAAAACAGGGTTTAAAATAGCAGTGAGACTGAGGGCTGTAAAACCAAAACAATCAGCTGAAAGACACTAAAACACTGCGTTGATTCAGGTGATTATTCTCAGGCATCTGACATCNATTTAAAAAAGACTGACAAACTTATCTATTTTATTTTTTGTTGACGATAAAAGATCAGCTGATTTCACCACACTGAATGATGTTTTTTTTTTACAGTGTAGATATTAGATGGTTATGTGCACCTTGTTTCAAAAGCAAAATGAAGTAAAAATGAATGGAAGGAACACATTTTTACTGACAGTAAAACTGTATTGTAATTTGGTCAGAGAACACAATGTTGAAGCCTGAAGCAAGCTTTTATTTTTCTGTACAGTCCCTGAGTAAAAATGTGTGGTATTCAGACAGACTCTGGGTGAGGTGAACTGCCGGATCCTGGCCCTCTCTCATGCAGCAGTCTGCCTCTCCACAGCTGCTTTTCTTGGGATTAACGGGGGGGGGATGGGAGT
>NTHP01000696.1:159500-201015 GCA_003416845.1 Oplegnathus fasciatus
GTAGAGGGGGGGGGTGGGAGGGAGTCCTCTGGGCAGGTCTTGGCACAGCCCAAAACCGCTGCCCCGGCTCCAATCCGATTAGTCCACAAACCAGCAAATCCTCCGAGGAAGTGAGTGGACGCAGTACAGTTAGCTGCTCTGTGTGATGGCTGGTGCTGACTGACTGTCAGCCTGACCTGCTGCCCTGCTCTTTTTCTTACTCGTTTATGAAGCATTTATAAGTACCATATTAACATTCAATAAATGGTTTATAACACACTATAATGTAGCAGATAGAAGCGTTTATTCATGTATTTGTCAACAGCTATAATTCCTCCTGTGGGCACCAGTGGTGGAATGTAAGTACATTTACTCAAGTACTGTACTTAAAGATATAATCTCAAAGATTTTCATTTAAATAAATGTCTGTTGAGTCACCGTCCACCGCCGAATGATGCAACACAATGGTGACTGAGCCTGTGGCCCACTGATGAAAGCCTGCAGCATTTGCAGTGTTACGACCAGAAAAATCCCAAGCGGCGCACAGTTCGGCTTTTAACAAGGCTTTTAACGCAACAGACTCGCTCTTCAACTCACCTGTGTGTGAAGCAGCGTGCTGTTTTTTCAGGTCACTGCTAGTGTTGTGAGTAAACGGTTATTATGGCCGAACGAACAAAGAAAAGATCGATGACTACAGACGAGGAAACTTGAAACTGAAACTGAAGTGAGGTCCAAAAACACACCTGCAATTACTGATTATTGCCGTAGGTGCCGTGAAAGACAACGAAATGAAAATCTTTGAGATTATGACTTTAAGTACAAATTTGAGGTACTTGTACTTTTGTCTGACAGCTAAGAGGCAGCCCCTCACTCTGACATCTCTCTATACATTAATGTATGTGTGTAGTTCCTGTTTGTGTGTATTTCAGACCCGTGTGTATAATAACAACAACAGAGTGGAAAAATTGAATTTCCCCTAATGGGATTAATTAAGTATGTCTTCTTCCTCTATGTTTTTAAAATCTTCATCTGCAAAGTAACTAAAGGTATCAAATAAATATGGTGCAGTAAAAAGAACAATATTTCCCTCTGAAATGTAGTGGAGTAGAAGTATAAACTTAGTACGCACTGTTCTAGTACTTCGTACTTCAGATAAATCACAAGTCTGACACCAAACCGTAATGGGCTCATTACTGTCCCCCCGAGGCTGGAGAGCAGAAGCCCCCAACTGGTACTTGACGGATGATGTTTTTTCTCCTAAAGGGGCAGCAGTGAGCCCATTCCACACTCAAAAACAAGCTTCAACGCTTTATTGGAAGTGTTTTGAAACTGTATTTTTCAGTTTTACACGAGAGAAGACTTCAAGGACGCAGACTTTTTTGACAAATACGCATCTGATTAACTCAACCACCTCCATTAAAGAGCAGACACCTTCAGGGACCTGAACAGGGCTGTTACATACCTAAAGAATGGTATGATTAGTTTACATTTGGACGTTCAGTAGACCAACAAGCTCACTGATACTCCTGTCGTCTGCACTGTGATTCAGTTTGACTCTCTCGCTCCGCCCACTGAGACCAACCAGTGAGATTATTTCTGCCTCCAGAGCAGCACAGAGCCATGTTTGTATAACTGTACTGGGATTTCTATGTGTAGCAGCTTTATCACTGCAGCGGGAGGTCGACACCAGCTGCTGTCCTTCAAAACAAGTAGGGTTGCAAAATTCTGGGAATATTCAAGGTGGAAATGGGAATTTATGGGGATTTATGGGAATTAACGGGAATAAAACGGAAATATAGGAGTTGGGCTGCATTTACCACGTCATATGTAGACATGATTGTAAACCCTTTTAACAGAACTTGAGCAAAAAGCACACCATGTACAGATAAACAGCTACACAACTCTGAAGACTACGCCCTTTGTTCATGAACAGAACGTGCTTTGAAGACAAAAATCCATTAAAATTAATGGATGGTATTAAAACTCCTCAACTAGCACGCTCAATGAAGCTACATCCCACATTCTAACAGCGAGCACAAAACTAGCAGATGGTGCCAACAAGTTATAAACTGTGTACTTTGCTTTAGGCTACTATCTGCTGGTTAACTGAAATATCATAAAAAATATATAATATATTCACTCTAGTAATATACTGGACTCTTATTTAATGGGATGCTGTACATGTGATGGAAGAGTGCGCTGTTGAATGCAGTGCAGGTTACAGTTCAATTAAATGGACATACCAACCAAAACATGTCATAAGACCTACTATTGCCTTTGATGTGTATTTTCACATACATTCACGGTTAATAAGATTCCCTTAGTAGATACACCCACACCAGCATCACGCCTGCTGTCAGCCTGTCACAGTGATGGATAGAAAGGAAACAGCAGAGCTTGTGTTGAGCGTTACCTGACAGGGCAGTGCACAAGGCAGCGAAGGCACTGAGCTTCAGTTTGTTCATGACACTGAAGCAGGGGCACTGCTCCAGGGTCATCAGAGCCCCGCCGGTGAAGAGCAGGGTGAGGTACAGACTCTCAGCCACGATACACAACCACAGGACCCCTGGAAAACGGAGGGAGGGCGGGAGGGGAGACAGAATTGAGTTGTGTTGTCCTCATAATACCCTGTCCCTGATGAATAATCCCACTTGTCTGAAGGCAGACATGCACGTGGGTACAACAGGTCTGCTCCTTTTAGGTCTGGAGATCTGAATCTGATCGTCTGGGACCGGACAGATTTATAAAATCAGGGCAGCAGCTGCTGGGCTGATGCTACTGATGCTAGTTGTTCATCACATGCAAGGCTTGATTTGATTGATCTGAATTGATTTTCACTTTATTATCAGAATATTTGTCTCACGTCCCGAGGCGTACACTGTTTCACATACATGACAAAAACACAACATTTAACCAAAACAACAAAACAAATACTACAAACATATATTACACCAGATATTACGAATAAGTGGCTGCAGTACAATCACCTTGCAGAGGTGAGATCTCACAGTACAAGTGTAGAAATATTTGTTAAGGTAAATGTATGCAGTTGCCTTTAGATAAGCCTCATATCACTTTTGGTAGATTTGTTTATTTTAATGATATCTTCAATGTTCCTTAACATAGAAACACAGGACTCTAAAGGATGATGTAATGATCCAACAGGTTTATGTTATGGCCAACAATTTTAATTATTTAAACTTCATTTCTGAGGTTTTATGTTCTGTCCATCAGTCTGGTAGAAAACCCTGTAACAGTAAAACATCTGGTGTACAAATGTATAAATGATATATTTTATACTATACACATTGTCTTTTTTAAACATGTACATTTCATCATCATCATTGTTAAATATAAATCCAAGCATGCTGTGTATACTGTATATGTACATGTTTACATGCATATACTGTACATAACCACCTACATTTATATAAAGTAATCTATTACATTAACCATTCAATATTTATTTCTTTGCACGATTGTATTCTTGTTTACAATTTACAGAAACAAAGTTTGTATATAGACATTGTATGTTGTTCGTTATTGTTGCTTTTATATACGCGGATGCTACGTGTATGTACATTATAATTCTATGTTTATGTTTGTTCAGCTTTGTTGTCCTTTTTTCACTCTCCAAGTCCTGAAATTGTTCTCTGTGTAACATTGAGAGCAACTTAAAAGCGGAGTCAAATTCCTTGTATGTGTTCACACACTTGACCAATAAAGCTGATTCTGATTCTGAATACTACAATACCCATGGGCCTCGGTGAATGGCGAATTCAAAACACTTCATAGTTGAATTTACGAACAAAACACGACGCAGTAGTTGCCTAATTCGTCCAAAGTCGACCTCAAAATCAAAAGTGAAGCGATTCAAGCTGCAAATTGTGTCAACACTGTATTCTTTATCTTCTGCCCGCCGTTAGCGCCGCACGCAAAAGAATTTAAAGCTCAGTGATTGGATGTTTCCTGCCGAAATAAACTCTGGGAAGCGTAGAAGTTATAGTATTCAACTGGGGAAGTTTCATGCTGATTCGAGCTGTAGAACATAACGAAAAATGAATGAATTTGAATGAGTTCTACTTCCAATAAAATAACTTCATCATCACTTTAATATTGTATCAAAGTAACCCAATAAAAACGAGTGTGTTCTGGTGTTGCAGCAGGAGTCGAGGTCACTGTTCTGGCAGCCCTGTTAGTGCTGTAACAAGTCCTTCTTACCCGTGTTCAGGAATGCATCACATCATTTCTTCGCTCATAGTTTAAAATTTCAAACTTCCATCGTTTTACAAACCTCTTTCATGTTCTGGTGCAATCTCGGAGAAGTCTCGACAGTCAAACCCTGTGATCAGAAGAACAAAATACAGTAAAATGAAGTTAATGTTGTAGAATGAACACTTTAAGTAACATTTATTTTACAGGTCTGTAATTTCCTAATAATTAAGAAAGTTCCCCTGAAGAAATGTCACTATTTGTTTCTCTAAATATTGTGACTTAATTCTTGAAATGTGAGTTTATTTATTTATTTTTGAACAGTGGCCCTACAGTAACACTCTAGTACAAACTAAACTTTATCTTTCAGGGCAAATCCAGTTTTCATAAACTGAATTTATGTTTCATTACTCCATTAATTTGAAACCAGTTTGCACAAACATGAACAGCCGTCTCTGAGTTGGTCATTTTGGTGTTTATGATCTTCTTTCATATACTGGTCATATTGTGGGAATCAGTAGATTAAACTATTTGTCTGTAAGTTGCATGCAAATCCTTAAACAAACTTATTTTACTCTTCTTACCAGAGCTTATGAAATTAAATGGGATGACTTGCATGCAACGCAAAGAGAAATGGTTTTAATCCAGTTCTGACTCATGAGTAGCTCTGCTAGCAAAATACACAGTGTGAGTAAGGTAGTTTCTTAATCTGCATGTGTTACTAAAAATTACACAGACTTTTTGGAGGTTTTTAGCTCTTGTAAGTTTCCTGTAGTCTTAAGTGATTTTCTCATCATCAGCTCAGGGGAAACTTAAAGGCGCCGAAAACACATTTTCTCAATCAGCTTCTTTCTATGAGCGATGAGACCTCATATGAACACGAAATAATCTGCCAAAGTAACAACAGTTTGGGATTTTTTTCACATGAGAGATTTCTGTATTTGTGTTTTTTTTCTCAGTGCTCTTGTCACTGGTTTAAAGTGGGCGGGGCTCCGTTGGAAAAAGGTGATGTCACGTATTCTGATGCAATCAGGATTTAGAAATGTTTGAGTCAAAATATTTTGGCCATTAAGGGCCGTCTGCTAATGTTTCCAGGCCACCGTCAATCAAATCCGGTGCAATCAATTTTTGAGCGTTGAACTTCAAAACTTAGATTTCTGTGTGTTCAGTCATGAATATTCAATGTTATCTACAAAACGTAAGATACGAAAACGTTTTTAAAGCAACTTTCTAATCAAAGATTCTCCTGGAGACTAACAGTAATTGTACATACTGTAAACGTCAACATACAGAAAAGTGTCATTATGAAACTGACAAAATATTTCTAGTTTTTATTTTGTTGCGGTTTCCTTTGCAGGACAAACTACTGTCATCTTCTGAAGCACTACTTTGTCCTGTGACCATTTTATCAGCTGCAGTTAATTATTCAGTCACCCAAACATAAACCTAAAGAGACTGGTGGAAAGTAACCAAGTACATTTACTCAAGTACTGTACTTAACTGCAATTTTTAGGTACTTTTACTTTACTTAAGTATTTCCTTTTTATGCTACTTTATACTTCCTTTTCTGATTCAGATTATTAACACAAAATATACCAATAAATAAATGATCAGATATTATTAAAGGTTAAGCTAACCAGCAGTATATAAAGTCGTTAAAATTCGCTCCACGTTTACCAGCTGAATCAAAGTGATGAACACATAAATGCATCACTATTTATAATAATATTAATATAATATAATATACATTATTCTGAAATGGGCCATTCTGCATATTAAGTACTTTTACTTTTGGTACTTTAAGTATATTTTGATGATAGTACTTGATATCATACAACTTGTACTTGTAACAGAGTATTTCTACACTGTAGTACTGAGTACTTCTTCCACCTCTACCTAAAGGTCCAAACTGCAGGTAAACTCTGGTGCAGAATGTCTTTACCTGCTGATATGATTTCCTGGTAAATGATTAACAGAGAAAATAGAAATTTGTAAGTAAGTTTTATGTTCAGTTTGATGAGATTTAGCTTTGACTTTAATTCTGATTAATTCTGATGATGCTATGATACAACACGTGGGACATTTTTCAGTTTACCTGCTACAACATCTCACAGCATTAACCCTCTGGAGTCCAGGCTGATTTTAGTTAATTTTTACTGACTTTCTATGCATTCATATTTGTCTTTGTTCAGCACCTTTTAAAGCATCCATGCCCCACATGCATGGTGTCCTTTTTTTCAGCACAAACTCAGCTACAAGTATGACTTCTCATTTAGACAATTTAACAAAGTATGAAGCTGCCAGGAACCCAAAATACAAGAAAAATGACACAGGTACCTAAAAAAATTCCAAATCTTTAGTCGAGATCACACAAAATATTATTATAGAAAAGTTCAAGGTTGTAAAAAATACTGTGTCACTATTTTTGCACACAAAAAAAATGTAAAAAAATTTAAACTATAATACAGTCCATTTACATATACGTTTGTGTGCTTCTTTCATTGAAGTCTATTTATGCCTGTAAATCACTGAAATATGAATAACTCACAGTTTTAAACATCTTTATGGTCTACAGATATAAATGAGATACTATGTGAAGATCTGACATCAGCACCTTCAACTGGTTTTCTCACCTTAAAGTTACGTTACTGTAAATCAAACATTTTCAGGATATACACCAATGAACAGACAGACTGCAGAGGGGTTGACATTTATAACCTGCAGATAGACAAAAGAGTGATTTTTGCTTCCTCCATCACAACTTCCTTTTTTTGAACACCTATCTGGAGCTGAGGGGCTCGTCGTCAGGCTTACCGTTCATGTCGGCGGCCTGCTCGCAGGAGAAAAATATGCCCGTGTGGAACTTCCTCAAAAGAAACTTCTCCTCTCCGGTCTCAAAGATGTACTGGACCAACCGGCTATCGTTGATGTTGGAGCTGTTGAAGCGGATGCAGAACCACTGCTTCACCTTCATCGGTGGCCCTGTGCAGAAGGGTTTGGGCACCTTCCTGGTCCCCTCACACCAGTAGCTGGTGGTCACCGCTGATAAGGCAAAAGCAAACGCCACAAAGTTGAGGGTGAGCGCCAGAGAAGCCCGCCGCCCGCGCTCTAGCCTCATGGTCGAGGCCAGGCCAGAGGAGATGAAATGAAAAGGCAACTAATCCTGGCTTTCGATATGTAGCCACCGTGTTTCGCCTCCCAGCAGATATATCAAATCTTCATAATCTTGTTGCGTTTGAGGCTCCTTGGGTGAGAATTCTGTACATCCCTCCGCTGGCTCTAATGATGTGCTACCACCTTGATTAAAGGATTCATTCTCTCCACTTCCACAGAAACAATAGAAACCCATGGCAGTCCAGTGGCTCTTTGCTTTTCTCTGCTTCATTTGAACTCTTTCACTCTCCACTCTCTGCTGCTCATCCAACCACATCGCTCCTCCCCTTCTACAAATCTTTGCCTGCAATATTATCTATTACAAATGGCAAATTATATTCCAGACTTCCTTTGAGCATATTAGTAAAAAAAAAGATTACTATGAGCTTAGATTATAATCCAGGACAAGTTTACATTTCTCTGATTTTTCTGCAAGCGTATCTGAAACTAATTGCAGCAACAGACATAAGAGCAAGTGCCTGTTTTACAGTCGCTGACCCGTGACATAATGTGTACAGTCTCATATGAAAATCCATCCATAACGTGTGTGCATGCAGGGCAAATCTCCTCATGTCTAATAGCCTGTTTATGTGCGCAAATGAAGAAAAATTACTTACAGAAGTATGTGAAGGGGATGACAGATGTTCTCTGCTGCCTTTACTCTCATACATTTGTCTTTCCCTTTCTCTAATTTTCCATCACTACATTAAATTTATCATAAAATTCTGCAGCTCAGACTTTCAGCAACACACATGTTGTCTTTGGTTTGAGCTGTAATGTGAAGTAAAGAGGTGAGATGCATAATTTCTTCAAGTCTTGCAAATATCAGGTGGTGTTTCATGAGATTTTATATGGGGCAAATGGACGCACAAATAAATGATACGATGACATTTGTGCGTTAAGACAGTGGTTCCCAAGCTGGGTATTGGGATTCCTTGGGGGATTGCAAGAAAGAAAATGGTGGAAAAAGTTAAGGGTAATTCATCCAGAGGGGAACATGTTTGTATTCAATTTCACGGTGACCAATTTCATTCAAAACCACAAATGTCAACCTGATGGTGGCCCTAGAGGAAAAATCAGGGGATCACAAAAATTATAGGGATTCATTCTCAGGGGACTGTAAATGTTTGCACAAAACTTCAAGGCAATCCATCCAACAGTTGTCAAGATATTTCAGTCTGAACCAAAGTCTTGGACTGACCGACCAACATGTCCGGAGCCATACCGCTGCTAAAAAATTATTTCTGCCACAGAAAGTGAATTTATTTGTTCTCATTTTTCTCACATTTTATTTGTAAAATACGGGATAATTTTACCTCTTGATGCCTCTAAACTGATTTAAATGAAATAAATCTTTGGTTGACCTGAATTCAACAGTCATAAGCCAAAAGACGCAGCAGTGAGATGCATCATTCACCAAAGGTTTGGCAAAATCAGCACCGAGCTCTGGGGATGGCAAGTCTGTTGGTACATAGGTTTCACTGATCCACCACTGTGGTCAACACTGATCTCCACAACCATCAGATGGATCGTCATGAAATTTTGTACAAACATTTATGGTCGCCAGAAGATGAATCCCACTGACTTGTGTGATCCCCTGATATTTCATTTGTGTTACTGCTAGCAAATCGTAGTGTGCTAACATGCTAAACTAAGATGGTGAACATGGTAAATATTATACCAGCTAAACATCAGTATGTTAGCATTGTCAGTGTGATCATGTTAGCATGCTGATGTTAGCATTTAGCTCAAAGCACCACTTGCCTCATACAGCTTTTAGCGTGGTGCTTTGATATTTCACAACATGTTATCATAACCTGGAAATAAAACTTGAATATTCCCTCAGTCACAGCAACCTTGTTGTGTCTTCTGAGCCAAATCCAAAAAACATTGAATAAAAAAAAGGTCAGACGAGTCACGCAAACCAAAACATCAAAGCTTAAAGAGATACAGACTCCAGGATTATTCTGATTTAAGTCCTCTGTTTGACCACGTACACTGACCATGTTCAACTCATGTAGGTACACTTGTTTTATACACAACAATCCCAACCATGGTCCACCACGGTCCACCATGGTCCTGAGTTTTAGAGCTTAAGGCCATGATAAATGATGATCCCACCAAGACCACCAGAAACATTTTAAATGGGAACAAAGGGCAATTGTTTTTGCGTTCTACAGTAAAAATAAACTACTGTGTAATGAAGAGTTTTTAAACTAAACTTATAAGTGTATATAGAATATACTGAATATTGGAGTACGTAGTCGATTAAGACAGAAAATAAATGTCATATATTTCTTATTGTGTGTTCAAATTGCTACCACAGAACTCTTGTGTGTGAACATACAGAAAAGCCTTTAGAGTCTTTGCAGGAAATGTATTTGCATCCATAAATGTTGATTCATTGTCCAGTAAATTCATCTTTAAACTTGAGAGCAGTACTTTGAGTCGTTGCCAGCATCTCGCTGAGTAATTCCCCTGAATACAAAGAGATTATTCTGAACATTAGCTTCCATGTAATAAAAATGTAAACACAGGACGAACAAGTCCAGCATTACACTTGATGAGGTAGTAAGCCTGTTGTACAGTGAATATTTCCTAGACTCATCCCTTTTTACATAATAAATACCTGCCAGGGGGGAACTCATTTTGAGTAAAAGCCGTAAAAACCAGAGACAGTACAACTGACAGATGTGAGATTTGAACTTCTGCCTTTTCCCCTGAGACAGAGATGCTCGACATTTTGTGCATTTTATGACAAAATCTAAATGATATGCGATTATGTAAAAGTACGTGATGATATTTGAAAGACTAAAGATCAATTTAGGGTTCCCTAATCTGATTTTGCAAAGGTAGATATGCAGACTTTCAGATGGTTGGTGGGTCAAGTAAAGTCAGAACGTTGTCATTCCAGCTTTAACTTGAGTAAAAATAAAAATTATACCAAATAAATCTGTATTATCTGTCCTTTACTGTCATCATATGTATTGACACTACAGTATTCTGCAGGATTATAATGAGCCCTGCGTCACTTTGTTCACCATCGCGTCAGACTTAAGCAGTGGCCTCTTGGTCCCTGAGGCATGAGAGGAACTGATAGATTACTGTAGATTAATATTGATGCCAGTCACAATATCTGTCTCACACACATCTTATCTTACAGTACACTGGGAATAGTGTTGTCCTCTCACCTTTATCCTAAATACATTAATGTGGGTCCACGTCTAATACATTGTCAATCCATTGTCAGCTAGCTTCAAGCAGTTTTATAGCTTAAACGATTAAAACATCACAAAACTAAAAAAATAATTTTATCGTTGAATGAAACTAACATTAACAGTCAGTTGACATTACTGTAACCAGTGGTGGAAGAAGTACTTAGATATTTTACTTAAGTAAAAGTAACAATATCAAAGTGTAGAAATACTCTGTTACAAGTAAAAGTCATATTCCAATTCTTACTTAAATAAAAGTATAAAAGTATTACCATCAAAGTATACTTAAAGTAAAAGCACTCATTATGCAGAACATACAGTGGCCCTGAGAGCTTGATGCACTGCCACTAACACTAAACACTAAAACACATGCAAATAAACACAACACACACACGAAACTTCACCAATCTAACAACACATGTGCAGCATTTAGAAAGATGATAAATATTTGGTAGTTTTCTGTATTTTTCTGTGTCTGTAAAATGCTGCAAATGAAAAAACACAACAAAATAAAGATGCGCTGCAAGCAGCACAGACGACATCAGAAACTGTTTCCAGGGGACACTTAAAAATGATGAACTCAAAATCCTAAATTAGCCGCAGTTCGTCCAGCTGATTAGTTTGTTTGTGACTGTCATTTTATCACATACATCCTGGAAGCAGCAGCTTGACCAGGTACAGGTAACTGCAGGTACACTCCATTCTCCATATTTCTTAGCCTATCAAATAAATGAAAGACTAAAAAGAACAACCAGGTCTATTTTTAAGTAAGTGTAGCAGGCAAAAAGTACACTGTAAAAAATGTTGGGTCTACACGGAAAATAAGAGAACAATATCCATTTATCCATTCACTAGGATAAAAGCAGCTTTTTTTATATTAAGAAATGTGTCCCAGTTCAGAAAAACCAATTGCTCCACATAGATCCTCTGCAAACCAGTAACAATACCTGTCTCACACACATCTTACATTGGGAATACTGTTGTTCTCTCACCTTTATCCTAAATACATTAATTTGGGTTTAGGTCTCATTTAACCTCAGAACAAATGCATGAATCAGACATTCTGGTATACCAAAAAGCATCATCAGCAGTGGAGGGTTTTAGGACTCTTAGGCTTCATGCAACACCTCTGTCATTAGCAGTACTAATGGCTTACCAACACTCTGCCATTACACAGCACATATACTCGTCCCAGTTCTTTAATTGCCTTCACTTGCTGTGGTTTTGGCACCACTGCAGCAGATGGTCTTGTAATCTGGCCTGAGATTATTACACTGGAGACACAGATAATCTCATCCCATTGTAGAGGAGCAGTCCACCCCACGCAGGGATTCACAACGACCCCCAGCGTCCAGCCAGCCTCGTCTGAATCCCTCACTGCCCTGTTAGTGCTGGCTAATGCCTTGTTTTCAATAAAACCTTCACTGTCAGTCTGCTGGATCTAGATAAAGACCCATGTGATTATATAACCTCTATTTACAACACATTGAGGAACAGAAGCCCTCTTTTACATCATAAAAACAAACAATAAAATAAATAAAACCAACAGACAAACAAAAAAGTAACAATAAAGCATTACAGTATTAGGTAGCAGTGATAGAAGAAGCTAAGATGACCAGTAATAAATGAAAATACTCATGAACACACACAATTATAATAAGAGTAAAAAAGCTTTTCATCAACCCAATTGCCCAAATATTTGTATTCAATACAAGTTCCATTAAAAGTGACTATTTTAAAGTTAGGATCATAATTCTGTCTCCTTTTAGAAAACAACATGAATTTATTTTTAAATTACAGAGTGCCCTTTTGCGATTGAAAGCAAGATGCAGTTGCTCAATAGCCAGACTTGTAGTTTACAATATAAGACTGCGTCATCAGCATAGAGATGGGCGCTACCTGTACCAAGTGTGATACAATGTAATTTATGTATACAGTAAACAGAAGAGGACCCAGAATAGATCCCTGGGGAACTCCTCTGGATATACGTAGAAATTAGTTCACTTGTTGAGTTGTCCAACAACTTTTTATTGATGGTGACAATAAAAAAAGTTAGTAGGGTAAAGTGGGACCATAATTATCAATCAAGTCAAGCAATAGCTTTTTATGTGTTTTTTTCTTTTACAAATTATTTTCTTTTAATTCAGTTATTTTTATACTTATGATGTGGGTTCAAAATGTACCCTTAAAGTTAAGTAACATTATCCAGCATATTACAGTAACACCTGGATACTCTTAGTTAAAGTATGTTTGTCCTTTTCTACACAGCAATTGATGAGGTTATGTGACGTTTTGTTAGAATTTAATTGATTGTCCTTCATTTCAGAACAGATAAAATACTATCGGTAATTGTTAACCATAACAGTTTTGATGCAGTATTAACTCTTTAAAATCTGCATATTCTTCATAAATGATCACACTATCATTCATCACGGTTGTAACATAACTTGTAAATAGGTTATTTTCAAATGCTTATTTTAAAAAGTATGAATCACTGATGCAGATTAACACCTGGGAAATGATTGCATGTTGAATACATGTTGAATTTCAAATTTATTTGGAGAAGTTGTCACTTTATGCTGTGCAATTGTAGTATCCACATTATCTATGAGCTATCATTAACTATAATAGTATAATAAGATGCTATTGTCACCACTATCCACATTAATTTATGAATATAAGCTCATAGATAAACATATTTAAACAAATATAAAAGTTATTATATTTGTTGCAACAAAAAAACCTGAGCAACAGGAAATTAGTGATTTTACAGAAAATAAAATGAATATTACACATTTGTACAGACATACAGTATGTGAAGTTGATGATAATATTCTGCCACAATAAGACAACATGTTCTGCCAAAATAAAGTAAGTAAAACTGCATTTAAACACAAACAAACAAAAAGATTTATACTTGAATTAGCATTAAATAAAATATCACGGGAAAAAGAAGCAGGGTAAAGTGGCTGAATTAAAGGCAAATCTATGTGATGTGGAGTTAAATACGAAGGCTTGATAGCATGCTACTTTATCATAGTGAGTTATTAAGCCCAGGGATGGCAGATGGGATTGCAGTTTGAGCAATAATGCTGCAAAAAGCATAAAGGGTGTCCCAGATGTTGACCTTTACAGTGTTTACAGCCACCTGTTGTGTTTAATCCTCTGCTTATACCTCCAGCATTTAACTGTGTCTTCAAAAAGGTGTCATAGTGGTGTGACGTGCTTATCCCCTTAATCTTCAAGACAGCTGTCTGGATTTAGGTAGTGATGACCATAATCCTGTTTGGCACCTTGAGGGCTGAACAGGAGGCAGAGAAACTCGAGCGGGTGCTGCAGAGATTTTAACCCCAAACACAGGAAAGTGAGAGGACAGAGAGACAAGAAGAAGACCTTTGTGAGAGTCAGTTTGCAGGATGGGAAATACTAAGAGCAGTGCTTTGTCAAAGGAGCTCCTGGAGGATCTGAAATCCAACACGAAATACTCTGAGGCCGAGCTCTGCACCTGGTACCAGTCCTTCCTGAAGGAGTGTCCCAGCGGGAAGATCAGCAAGCAGCAGTTTGAGGGCATCTATGCCAGCTTCTTCCCAAACGCAGACCCCACAGAGTACGCACGGCACGTATTCAGGAGTTTTGACACCAACGCAGATGGCACTTTGGACTTTAAGGAGTACATTGTTGCTCTGCACCTCACGTCCGGGGGAAAGACTCTGCAGAAGCTGGAGTGGGCCTTTGCCCTGTACGACGTGGACGGGAATGGAACCATCAGCAATAATGAAATCCTAGAGATTGTTAGGGTACTTATACCTTCTTCTTTCATCATGATGGTGCAGAAAACTGTATAAAGTTGCTACTCGCAACCTCAAGTATTTGATAGATTATGTATTTGACATAAATTCCCTTTATCCCTGCAGTAATTAATAACTTTGACTTCCATTCAGCCTCTTTTTAAAAGCCTTTCACCACGTTAACATGGATAAACGCTGAAGACAAGATGGTATATTGTTCCAGAATTTGGTTTAATTAATTTATTTTCTGCTTGGCACATAATTTATCACCTCATGTATTTATTCCTGCAAAACATTCTGCAGTAGAAACAAAAGGGCTTTGTTATGTAGCTAAATGGGATTGTAAGTAAGTAATAATGTTGTAGACTTTGTTAAATGGTTTTAAATCCTTGTAAACAGAATAATAACCAGGCTCGACTACACAATTATTTTCTTGAATAATCATGAATGTGTTGAGTTCCCCATTTTAATTTTTTAAATTGCTGGTCAGACAAACTGCCCCAAACCCCAAATATCCAATTTATAGTTATACAAAGCAAAGAAGAGCAGTAAGTCGTCGTATTTGAGAAGCTGCGATCAGCAAATGTTTGGCAATTTTTCTTTATGAACGATGAATTTTCTGATTGTTTCAACACTAACTGAAGCAACTGTAAAGTACATGGATCTGTTATTTTCTTTAGGATATTATTTGTTGTGTAATTTATGATGCAATTAAGAATGCACTATAAAACATGTTCAAAAATTACTCTCATGCAGTCAATATTCAACATGATTCCTGCTGATGACCAGAAGAACCTCCCTGAGGATGAAAACACACCGGAGAAGAGGGCGGAAAAAATCTGGGAATTCTTTGGGAAGAAGGAGAACGGTAACTCACAACTCATTACCTGCCTTAAACAGCCGCTTTACAGCTTTTCTACAGTATATGTACCTTCATGTGTTGATGTTGTTCTGCTTGTGCTGTTTTTTGTCCTTTCACTAGATAAAATCTCAGAGGGAGAATTCATTCAGGGTGTGATGGACAACAAAGACATCCTGCGGTTGATACAATACGATGAGCCTCAGAAAATTAAAGACAAGCTGAAAGAGAAGAAGCAATAGTATATGGGCTTAAAAAGGGGCAGAAAAGGCCCCCTTCATGTGGTTTTAAGACTGTTTTATTTTTCTGTTTACATTCTAACATGATCTGGATGTTTGTCCACTTGACCCACGTTTCTCTCTTTTTGTCTTTGTACCCAGAAAGCAATCAGGTAATTGCATTCATACTACAGAAAACAGAAGCCGAGGAGCTCCTGAAGTGGCAATTTAAAGCCTGAGTTTGAGACTTTGTGCAGTTACACTGTGGATCTGTATTAAACATGTAGTAAACAACGTCTTTATACTGCACTACAAAGCCAAAACGCAGTAACGACATATTTGGTCAAAATTGACCAGGATGCGACTTTTTGACATCTTATCTTACAGTAGAAATTACAATGTTATACCAGTGAATGTACAATTTTTTGGGAAAACAGCATGAAAAGGTCATAAGAATAAAAAAAAAAGGTAAAAAAACAAACCGCATCAACTCTGGCTAGTTAAGGCTAGCTAGTAAGATAGATTTAAGTTACCCACTTAAACCCGTTTTCCTGGGATTGAAATCTATTTGAAAGTTGAAAAACAAACTGCAGTGACTGTACTCTGGTTAGTTAAGGCTAGCTGGTGAGAATTTACCCAACTAACATCTTAGTAACTGACTTTTTATACCACATAAATTACACAACAGCTAATTTTTTTGCGATATTGTGAGATTATATTTTGAATTTTTGATCTTTGCACTCAGGTTGTTTATGCAGAAAAAAACCATAAACTTGTTAAAACTATATGGAAACCCATTACAGTTTCTGTATTTACTGCTCTCTGGCTTTGTAAGGCAGTATGGGCCTCTGTATCCCGACTTGACTTCTCTGACCCCTCCCTCTTGTCACCCTTGTGTTTGCATACCAGCCTTTCCAGACGGCCAATTTACTCTCTCATGTCTGGCAGCGTACCAGCATGTTTTTTCACACTTGGACTCATTCATTAGGTTGATAGCACAGAAAGTCGGGAGGAGAGCTCCTTATGAAAGGAATTAGGCTCGGGTTAACAATCCGCCTGTATCAGCCAATCCTATTAGGAGCTGAAGGTCAGTTGAGACAAACAACCTCGTTACTCAAGTGTCTAGTTGGGATAATATGGGCTTGGCGCGGTGAAGAATACTCTGGGTATCTTGTGTGCTTCACACAGTCTTCTAACTTCAAATTCAGTCTCATTGCCACATTTAAAAAAAATCTTTTTTGTTTAATTATAAATATTCTTAGGCAAGCTAAGTGATAATGGATGTATCAGTGTAAAAGAGTATTTTAAGCATGGAATATGCAATAACAACAGTTTATATTCACTGAAAACATTGGCCTTCTACCACATAGATTGATGAGTAATCAATAACAAGGATAGAAGAAAACTACAACTCTTGTGCTTACTTTGATTACGTAGCTTTTTCTGAAATTTTTTTTTAAACATTATTTTAACTTAAAGGTACCCCGTGGAGTTTTGCCAATGCTTTGTGTGAATCCTTGAGGCCTGCAGACATGTTGAATGCTTCCTCATGAAACATTTGTAAGACTTTGAAGACTTTTAAGGGACTTTTAAGTACGAAAATTATGAATCTTTTATGTTTTTCTTTTCTTTAGTTTAGATTTTATTTCAGCCTTACTTTGCTAAATAGTTAATTGTTGCATCAAACAGACAACTTTCAACTTTTTCACATTAAGTTAATAAAACGTAAGGTTCAGCCCCCTCACCACCCTGCTAATTTTCATAAAGTCCCTAAATCCGTGTTTGCTAGCTATTTCTTCCCTGCCTTTTGTTGGCACATTGCTACATTTCATGGAGCGTTACTGCCACCAACTGTAAATCAGTGGAATAGCCTCGAAATGGTGACAAGAAATGTGCGCATGCAGGAGGTGCAAACAAATCGGGGACCTGCACACCAAAACATTGCTCCATAGCGCTGCTAGTGGTAAAAAAAACTCCACAGGGAACCCTTTAAATATGTTTTACTTGACTTTTCACGTGTTAAAAATTGAAATATGTTACTTTGCTATGTTTAAATATTATCTATTAACTAGAGCAAGTTTTGTAGTTGCTCTAAGTCACTCTTATTTTCCCTATTGTGTAGCCAATAAGAGGAAAAAACTACAACATAGCTTGGCGTTATTTTGTAATATTTTGAGGATTGCTTTGAAGAGACTCAACCTATTGCTACTCTCTTTTGTTCTACTGTGTGTACATGTTAATTTCCTACCTTTTGTTTTAGTCTGAGTTGATTGTAATTTCAGCTCTTAAATAAACCCCCAGAAAAGACACAGAACTGGATTTCTTCTTGAGTAGGACGTGTTAGTTTTGCCCACCCTAATCACAAGAAAAATAAGCTACCAAACCAGGTCTTACTTACACAAATATGACGTTAAACAATTAAAAACATCTCTGTGCTTTCATGTCTGATCTTAATATGTTTTTAGTTAAGTAGATCCTTGACTTGTAATAAACGTGACGTATTTCATTTTGCATCCTCAGACTTTTGTTGTTACACATGGTGAAGAGCACAGGCGTTGGACGATGATTTGAGCTGGGGATACTGCCACCGAATCTAATAAAATTGTTACGTCACTTTATTCAACACTGCCCTTCTCCAGCGTTAATTTAGCTCAATGTGACTCTCTCGCCACTTACAACTTTGTAATCTACAAATTAACAACCAAACTGTCATTTTAGCACACAAGAACATCCTAAACATGGATTGTGCAGGTGTGTTTCTCTTTGAATCGTCCGGTGACCATGTATATCAACGAGCCCAGATTGCAACAGTTCCGGCCCGAAACTTGGCCGACTGCAACAATGCTGCAATCAACACCGCAAGCGGACAAAGGGGAACGAGGACGATGAGGGACATGATTTTGGGGAAGCCAAGCCTCCTCCAGCGATTCTCTCCCTCTCCCTTATTTGTTTACTTTTGTTTATTTGTTTATCTTGAATGTCACCTGTAGTTTTAGAAGTAATAATGTTTCAAATAGACTCCACAGGGTCAAATCAGAACGTGCCGATCCGGACGTTCAATGTGGAGGTTATTCCCAACCCATGCCGAGAAATAAGGCTGAGAATACAAGTACCTCATACTGCCACACAGTTATGTTGGTTATAATACTCTGAAAGAGGCCATTATCCACTGAGATTTGCTTGATTCTTTTTACTTTGTGTGTCGGACTTTAATGGATTTTTACATTTGTTTGAGGTTGCTTTTACTTGAGGTCTTGATTTAAGCACTTTCCTTTACAGGATTGAAGAATATCTTGTTTGAAAAGGAGATTTACGCTGCTATTTTGTGTAAGACGCTGATTGAATCAGTACATCAAACTAATGTTTGATATTTTGGACGATTCTCCAAAACCCCAAACTATGTTCAGTGATATAGTTTTTAAAGTTTTCACTTTCTATGATGTAGTTAAAGTTAAAGTATGAAGTAAGGGAAAGATAAACTATGCTTAGGGTTAGGCAACTAAAACACTTGTTTAAGGTTAGCGTAAGACTGGAAACTGGGAGAAACAGCTAGCCTGGCTCCATCTAAGCACTTCTAAAGCTCACTAATTAACAAGTTATATGTCGGTAGTTTAATATTTCCAAAAACCAAAGTGTGAAACCAACAATTTGCTGATGTAAATGTGACCAGTAACTTCCTGGTTGCCTGACAACTGTTCAAAGCCAAGAAATAGTCCAACACATAACCCCCTGTAAACCAGTGAATTGTCCATTTTACACTTTTGTTTTTTTACAGATTAAACAAACGACATATTGGTGTTAATTAGTGAGCTTTAGAGTTGCTGGTAGGTGGATTTTGTTACCATTGGACAGAGCCAGGCTAGCTGTTTCCCCCTGTTTCCAGTCTTTATGCTAAGCTAAGCTAAGTGGCTGCTGGCTGTAGCTTCCTATTAACAGACAGACATGAAAGCGGTGTCAATTTTCTCATCATCATCAAATGTATTTCTTTAACATTTGTACATCAAATTGGCAAGTATATAAATTGTTTTTAGTTTTTGATATGAAATTATGCAACAGAATCTGAGCCCGCACAGTCAAGCTTCATCATCAGAAATATACTGCTTTGCTGAACAAGAGGTTAGCTTTGTATCATCTTGTCCTGAAGCCTGTTTTGGATTGGGTTAATACCTGGCCAGAATACAGTATGCAGTATGCAGTATTAGTGTCCATCCACCTGCCGTACTGGACTGGATCCAGTGGCTTGTAAACTGACCTAAGGTCAAAGGTTTCAGCTGTTTAAACAGAGGGGTCAGGTGGTCTGCTTAATACAATTGTTGAAAACCATGAAAATATTACTTCCCATTTCTGAACTCCAATGCAGTTACATAATAACACACTGTGATATTTAATTTTCAAAGAGGAGATTTATTTTGGACACTGCATTCCACAGTACACCGTCTGGACAGAGGTCACCTATGATCAAACATTCTCAAAACATCGGGAACATCGGATTTAATGCACGTTATGAAAATGTTAATCACAGAAGGGCAGTAAACTCAACAGTTACGTCATCATGAAATCGTCGATTCTTGTCAAGAACATTTAGTTGGAACATAATAACTCGTTTAACATTTAGTGCACAACATTGACACACACTGATAAAACCTCTACAACAGATATGCTATTTAAACCTGCGCATGGAGCCGTTTGGGTTTAAAGTCTGAATGTGCTGAATCCATTCACAATTCAAATAAAGACGACTTCTCTTCATTTAACACAAAAATAATGTATCAATGTCGGTGATAAGGCAGGTAAGCATTTATATATATATTTTTTCATAGCAATTCTTTTCTTGTGCCTGGCATCTGGATTAGGATTACGGCTTGAATCTTCATTTGATTGGCTTCGTGCTTTTGAGAAATTGAAAAGAACGGCCACAGAAAGGTAATAATCCAAATAAATCCAGAACAGATAGACCACAACAAAATGTAAAGACAAGGACAGACACACACACATGTAAACACAGACACATACTGAACATGCAGCCTCTGATAAAATGTTTCATTTGCTTTTGTGGAGTCAGCTGGCTTCCGCTCCACTCGATCAATAACGTCCAGATCAGATTAATCCATATCACAAATTCATACTTTATCGTCTCTTTTTTAATATGCAATTTGTTGAATGTTGCTTTCTGCTGCATGTTTCCCCCTTTTTACCGACCGCCATCTTAAAGATATTCTCTGTACATTTACCAAAAATAAAACAAACAACATTGTACAGTACAAACACCTCATCGGCCCAAAGATCTGAGGCCTGTTAAACATTTGACAGCAAAATACATCTAGCCTGTATGTACAAATGTACACTGATGCAGAGTAGAATATGTCAAGGACATTCCAGGTATATAACCGTTAGGCACTAAAAGGTGTTTCAGTGTAACTTGGACCACCTTTTTCCTCCGGACTGATCCAAAATAGACCCTGGCCTAAATCCGATCCACCACGTGCTTGGACTTGTGGCGAGCAAAATCAAATTCACATTCCAAAACACTGTATGTGTGTGTGTGTGTTTTTTCAATTGAGGTTACTGGATGTTAACGCTGTACACTGTAAATTCTCGTTTCTTTTTGTGTGAGAAAGCTCCCAGACCGATTCTGTCGCTTACAAGATGCAGAATACCTTCGTGTAAACTCAACGAACTTCACCAAACACAACCATCATGGTTCCACAAAACTGTGCAGCTCTCCATACACGGTAAAAGCAAGATATTCAAAACATGCATTTCCACCAAAATGAACCAGCAAAATATGAAAATATATCATATTCATTCTAAGATCTCGATATGCTTCAATATCCGTATCTAAAATAAAGGTAATATCAATAATCAGACTTTTTTTTTTGTTTGGTTTACTCAAACTGGAAAAGTGTCGATTGAAGCTAAACTAAACGATTCAAAATACATATAATTTTTTTAATAGTGTCAACTTTACAACAGGTAAACAGCATAATATGTTAAATGGCATTCAGTAAGCTAATGTTGATTATGATAGGGTTAAAATTTAGAAGAAACATGCTGGTACTTTGATCTGTTACTGTTTCCTGGACTGCGTTAAGTATGAACCTTTCCTCCTGTTATTCCAGTCAGACCTCAGGTGTCTGAACATGCACTGTCCCTGGATCAGTGTTATCAGAAGTGTTCTGGGACTCTGTGGATGTGTTTGTAATACTGAAGACAGGATGGCTGATCCCAGGTCAGGGTGGTCTATATGTCCATATCCACAGGTCGGACCTCGCCGGTTTTATTCTCCTTCACCCACAGCTCTCTGTCTTTGCCTGGATCCACGTTCTGCAGCAGCTGGTCGACTGGCTCCACCATCTACAGACACATAAACAGGAACATGATCCCATAAAACATCAGCGTTTGTTCAGTAGATTTATTGTTGTTACCTCAGGTCAGATACACTGTACAGAAGGGATGGTGATGGCAGCCGAACAGTCAGTTGGTCCAGAGTGAGAGTTCTCAACGACGACTTGGCATAAAATGGGGTTTTCTGGTTTTTAAAGGAACAGTTTGACATTCTGGGAACTTATTTCCTTTCTGACAGAGTTAGATGAAAAGATTGAACCCACTCTCATTAAATATAAGGCTACAGGCAGCAGCCATTAGCTTAGCTTAGTGCAAAGACAAGGAAACAAGGAGAACAACTAGCCTGGCACATAACAACCTGTAAAACTATGAATGATCATTTTTAAACTTGGGCTTTTGTCTGAATTAAACAAACAAGATGCAGAACAACATGTTAATCAGTGAGCTTTAGAAGAGCTGGAAGGCTGATTTAGTTACCTTTGGACAGAGCCAGGCCGTTTCCCCATGTTTCCAGTATTTGTGCTAAGTTAAGCTTAAACAATAAAATATACCAGTGACAGCTGGCACAATCGACAGTTGCTTTTGTCTCCCTTTGTGTTTCAAAAATTACTATCTTACGATTTTAAGAATTTAATGCCTAGTTTGATGCTCTGCGATGATGATTACAGGGTCCCTACACATTTTCCATTTCGAAATTCCATACCTTTCCAGACCATGTTTGACATCCGAGTACAAATAGCTTGATTTTTATGGAATGATGTCGAACGATTTTACACAAAGTTTGCATCTAGCTTTCTTTTCCCATTTGGAATCCGCAGCCAAGCTGGCTTTATATTTGGGATTGTCAAACCGCCTTCGGAAAACATACATACCCATTGTGGCCATTCAGTCCACACTCCTACGCAGAAGGTTGGACGACGTTCCACTGTCAAACATCTCTGTCAAACATCTCTGCCCAAAGAGGAGGTAAATGAACCAGTGCTACCTACTGTATACTCGTATTATTTTCCCTATTGAACATACAACATAGATTATTGCCTCCCCCTCATATTTTTTAGTCTCTTTTATAACTAAGAACCGAAAAAGAGTTTATTTACTGTGTCCGTGGAAACGGTGATGAACGCAGCCATGAAGGGATGGTTTCCTTACGCTGAAGTTAACTTTTCTGATAATTACATCGCTGCATAACTCACGAATGTTCAGACAAGCTTAATATTTGGTTATTTGTGATGCTATACACTGTATACATGCAATTCAAAGATACTGCTATATTTTCTTTCAAACTAATTTGGTCCGGATGTGGTGCAGTTATAAGGCACTTGGGGCGGAGCTGTTTTGCAGGCTGTGATGTACAGGCGTAGAGGCAGCTCTGCGTAGGAGTGTGCGTTCAGTCGCACGCCAAACAGTACTTCTTGCCATGCTTTCGACGACATCAAGCTCGCTCTGGCCCGTGCTCTCTCACACAATGGTAAACAATAGGTTCTTGTCCTTCATGTCATTTTAAAGCTGAATTCTTCTACCAAAGGGATAAACCAGTGTATAAGATCGCTTTCTTTTGGGTTTCATCTGAGATTAAATGATTTTCCATCCTGACAAGAGCAAAATTCTGAGTGAAACGCTGAATCACTTCAGTCAGTGAGTATAATAACAAATATCCTCTATTTAATTTAAGTTGAGTTGTACATTCTGCTTGCAGACCATCGCACTAGGTTGATCTCTGGTGTGAGTATCATCTCTGAGGGATTCGTCTTGTCAGCCAGCCCACCTTGTTCTGGTAGATTTCCCACAGTGCTGACAGAACACGTCTCGTTAGATTTACAGGGTTTACTCTACACCTCCTAAATAAACAGAGCGTCTGGGTGATGACAGCGGGCCACGGAGGGCTCGACTGTCACAACATCTGCACTCACCGACGGGCTCAGCTGAAGAGGCACGCAAATCATGTCAAAGCCAGTTGTGATCACTGGTACATCCGATAATGATTTGCTCAGTTATTTGCTGAGTAATTGATTGGCTATAAATAAAAATGTGGGTAAAATATGGTGTCCAAGAGGGGAGTAGAGAAACGCAAATAACCCCCAATAAAAACAAAAATCTAGTAGGTTTAAAGGGCTGTTTTCAGGGGATACTCGTCACTCATATATCAAAGATCAGTTTAATATCACCCACTATAACGCAGACAAAATCGAGACAACTGCCTCACCTAACAACGGGGAATGTAAACAGGAAGTATAATGTTGCCATGGAGTCAGTTAGTTAGCTGTTGGCCTTTTTTAAGCTGATATTTTTGTTTTGTTTTGGTAAATTAGCACCATTAACAATATGCCGAAATAGCTATTAACAGTTCCTGTTTGTGGTGTACCCATTAATGTACAGACAGCTGTCACTGGATCACTTTGATACTGAAGAAAATTAAAAAATATGAAGATTCTCAGGCAAGTTCTGGAGTTATAAGAGTTTCTATGATTTCTAGGTGGATTTATGGATTTTAAGGGAAGGAATAAGATGTCTGACATAAGGGTTTTAAAGAAATGAAAACTACATTTTGCATTTTATGTTTTAAAAAAAAATGTATTTCTTAAATCTTGTACAATTATAAAATCCCTCTTTTCTTTTCCTGTAAAACGTAAAGATATTTTTGATGACCTGAACTCAGGGGCAGTTGCATAAATGTGTCCAATCAGATGTGATTTGGGGTGACTTGCAAACCTCTCTTGACCGTTAGTTAGCTAGTGGGTAGCTGGCAAAGAATTTGTTCACATTTCCAAAGAATGTGGTTGAGGTCTAAGTGATTAAGTTCACCCTTATTATATGGGTTAAGCTATAAATATTGATTTAATATTATTGGATAAATTCTATTCTTCCAGGGTTATTTTGTGAAATGGGCCAAATATTCCTCAAAACAAATAAAAACAAAAGTGAATAGTTTTTCACCTTGACTCCCTGTCTGTAAAAACGTCCTTTTACCAAACATTCAAGAGATCTGAGATTTGGTTTGACAACTACTATTTTTAAATCAAAGCTAAAAACCTTGACTGCTCACATCTGCACTGAAATAAACTGGGCTTTTTAAAAAATTCTCAATGTCTTCCATAAAAGCACTTTAAATGACTCGTGTATAAAATGTACTATACAAATAAAGATGCCCTCTTGACTTCCTTACACATACCGTCAATTACTGAATTAGTATTTGAGAAAGCTGTGATGATTCATGTTTTTTTACCCTTAACAAGCCTTATAATCTCATATAACGTACACTGGTTTGACTTTACTTTCTGGGATTTAAAGGCTACTATGAATAATATATTTATACACTAGGTTGTATCAATGTAGGTACCATATGCATAGAGGAAGGGCAGATGTTAAAAATTTCATTTTCAAAACAAAGTACATGCACAGAAAAATACAGGAAAAAGGAGCACGAACTCACACTCTGATTGAACATGTCGGTTTCGTGCCGCAGAGTCGTGTACTGGCGTAAATGCTGCTGAATCCACTCGATCCGTTCAACCTCCAGTTTCTCCAGCTCCTAAAGTGGGAGGACGACAAAAGTTCTTAACAGGGAAAAACTGTTAACCCTTTTGTTCAGACTGGCTTTACTTCCTCATTGTTTGGTGTCCTACAGACATCACTGCTGCATGTGTAATAATAATAAAATATTTTAAATATTTAAATTTGAAGATTTTTTCATTTTCCAATCACCTTGTTAAACCCCAACACATAGAAAAGTAGTTATTTAGTTTTTACACCAAATATTATATATATATATATATACAGTGTATACATATAAGGAGATATTATAAATTTCCTTATATTATATATTATACTATATATTATGTTATTATTCTTATATGTGATTCTCTTAAAATAGGAAAAGTCATTAAGCACAAAGCTGGATATTATATTATACATTTCCTATCCTTAATTATTATGTATTATATATATAATACAGTATTTTATATTATATGGGATATTCAGGAACAAATATATATATATATATTAAGCAGGTTTTACAACTGTGGTCCTTTTCTGTAGTGGATTTTTAAAACATGTTATCATTTCAAAATTATTTTTATTAACTAATAAATCTCATACAATATAAAAGTCATTAATTAGAAAGTTGAATAAACAATGTTAGGTGTGTTTTTTGAGTTGTTAAAGAGGACCGGAAACAGAACAATTAGGGTTAATCTGCTCTCCAAAGAGAAGCTCTTACCATGCTGGTTGTGACCATTTCTTCAAACCACTTGGACTGGGTTTGGTTGTACAGATCCACGCAGCGCATCAGGTCGTCTCCTGGAGAAAACAGACAAGAACAGGAAGGAGAGGTCAGAGGTTAGGCCGCAAGGAAACAGCGAAACAGCAAACAGCAATTTTTCAAATCATCTGTTTTCAGCTCTGCACGTCTGTCAGTTTAAATCTGTGTCTACACATGGAGTAAAACCCTAAAGGACCAGCAGAGGGTGCTCAGAAATCACTCCTCAATGTTTCAAAGATGAATTAATGTGGACAGGAGCCTGTTGTCATGGCTTTGTTTTAAAGTCAAGTAAGTAAATTATCAAATTGAACAAATTATTTTCCCTGTGTTGTGTACAGGCTGTCCAGCTTTGTTTTACAGTATAAATTAAACTATACAGATAGTTGGATGAGTTCTATTCCAGTGGTGGAATGTAACTCCGCACATTTACTCAAGTATGATACTGAAGTACAAATTCAAGGTACTTGTATTTTACTTGAGTATTTCCTTTTTATGCACCTCTATACTTCTACTCCACCACATCTCAGAGGTAAATCTTGTCCTTTTTCCTCCACTACATTTGTCTGACAGCTTTAGTTACTTTACAGATTACAGTTTTTCATCCCCTTCCTGTTGAATGTTTGTGATGAACTGAAGGATGAAGTGTTCCTTTATGTGTTGAGAAAATTCTCCTCCTTCTGAAGCTAAATAAAC
Source organism: Oplegnathus fasciatus (assembly GCA_003416845.1). Taxonomy (NCBI): domain Eukaryota; kingdom Metazoa; phylum Chordata; class Actinopteri; order Centrarchiformes; family Oplegnathidae; genus Oplegnathus; species Oplegnathus fasciatus. The sequence continues at coordinate 186,221 of NTHP01000696.1, forward strand.
TATTTAAACCCTCCTCGGATCAGCTGGAAAATGCATCGTCACAAAGCTGAAAACAGGCTGTTTTTCTGACTTTTTAGAGATACGTGGTTCTCACAGGACAGCCACGCTACAAACATATGATGATCTTATAGACCATGATGCATTNCTAGCCAACAGTATATAAAGTAGTTAAAATGAGCTCAACCTGAAACATCTACAGCAGTAAAATGCAACATACACATTAATGCAGCAGTAATATTAATCCAGAAACATCAGATATAAAGTAAAACACTGACAGGGAACATTTTACTGCAACATGAAGACTTTTACTAGTAGTGGAGTATTTTCACAGTGTGGTATTAGTACTTATACTGAAGTAAAGGATGTGAATACTTCCCTGTTGTATTCTAATATCTTTGGATTGTCACTGCGGCTCATTAATTATTCATTCAGTGAAGATTAAAAACACATCTCTGTCTTCTGCAGCGAGTGCAGCGAGCCGTAATGACATTTGGCCCAACCTTGAGGTAGCAGAGTTGATCACCGACGTGAGGCCGACATCATTTAAATGTGCCTTATGAGCGCTATTGATTAGCACTGTGGACTGTGACTAATCTACTGAGTGGAAGAGAGAAAGAACGAGATAAGTTCCTGCAGTGCTCTCTCTCTACTGAAGCCTGGGCAGAACAGAACAATTACAACATGAACTTCTTTCTTATTAAAACGTCAAACACTGTATCTCAGGTAGAATTGCTTTTCTTTTTGCTGTGCTTGTACTTCTAGTTTCTGCTATTTAAACTAATTAAATGACACAAAACCAAATTAACTTCTATAAAATCTGTAGAACATTTAATCCCAAAATGAAATGGACCGACTGACTGACATCGCCATCCCTAGCAGCACGCCGCCGGCATGGCTCAAAACGACTTGTTGGAGAGTCACGTCAGCTGGTCAGTCTGTCCACAGAAAAACAACCAGACCAGACTTCCGTGACCTCTCCTGTGGATATTCATGGTCTTCAAAGGATGAATCCCAGTGTTTTTATCTTGCAGACTGTGTTTATGCATGTTTATTGTGATGTGAATTTAATTTGGTTTTACATTGTTTGATTAGCCTAAATACAGGTTGCCAGGAAACCATCAGAGACTCCAGGAAGTTACGAGTCTCGGCCAACAACAATTGAGATAGTGAGCTTAATGAGCTTTAGAGGTGCTGGTAGGTGGATTTTGGTACCTTTGAACGGAGCCACACTAGGTGTTTCCCTCTGTTTCCAGTTTTTGCACTAAGTTATGGTAAACGGCTGCCGGCTGTAGCTTCATATTTACTGTAATAGTCAATTTATTTACTGTATTTACTTTTTAATTTTTTTATTTTATAGACAATGAGAGTGGTGTCAATCTTCTCATCTAACTCTCAGCAAGAAAGCAAAGAAGTATGTTTTCCAAAATGTCTAATTATTTCTTTGATATTTATTAAATACATTATTTAACATTAAACTATCAAGAGTCCATCATGAAGTTAAAATAGTAAAAACACAACCTGTCTTTTATACAATTTTAGTTTAAAACAAACAATATATAACACATTTATTTAATTTAATTAGTGAGTTTTAAGTGTATTTTAGGTTCGGACAGAGCCAGGCTGGATGTTTTTTTCTCGAAAAGAATGCAGGTATTTCCCAAAATGTTAAACTTTTCCTTACAAAATTATGAGCAGCCAAACTAAAAACGGACAAAACCCCAGATTGTAGTTATCTTAACTTTAGCTAAACATGTAAAATCTTTACCTTTATCTTTACAACACAGCTAACAGATGTTTATATCTGTTTCCTTGTGTTTTTACCTTGAATTTGAGTTTCCTAGTTGTTTCAGATTACTGTATGTTCTCTCTCCTAACAAACATCCCAGTTTTTCCATGTGTCTCAGTGCAGTTATTTCACTTTTGGGCGAAGTTCAAATAAAGTGCTCCAGACATGTCTGCTGTGACTGGCTCTTATTTAAGCTCTGACTCTGTGACCTCTGACCTGCTTGTGTGGATTTCCGCCGGGCCTTCTTTATGTCCTCCTCCGTCTTGTTGCTGAGCTTGATCTCCAGCTGCTGGGTCTTCACCTCCAGATCCTTCTGTCTATCTGCCAAAGCTTTACGGGCCTGCAAACGCACACACATCGAGCAGAATGTGTGAAACAATGACTCATTCAGCATAATCCTCAGATTTACTGTACGTACATCTATTACAAGAGTCATTACAGCCTTTTCATGTTGGCTACTGACATCTGCGCACCGATCCTGGTCTCATCCTTTAATCTTTTCTTAATCCATATCACTGAGTCTTTCCTCTTATTCTTTACTGAGGCACCTCTCTGAGGTCATGGTGTAATAGTGTTTGAAAGGTAAACACACGGTAACAGCGATGCGTAAGCCAAGAAAATCTCTTTTTCAAGAGACACCAGCGAAAACAAAACATGTGGGATGGAGTCATCCTAAACCCACGGATAAGGTCACTTAATGCAGTGAAGCACAGACGGAGCCAAAAGTTTGTTTTTGGCTGGAAATCATTTTCAGAGCTCCTTCAGTGATAAACAGGAAACAGTGAATGAAAATTATACAACCAATATTTAGCCTTTAGGCTGGATGCAGCAATGCTGGAGGCCAAGCAACCAGCCCGTTCTGAATGGTTGGTAGCTGGTAAGTTCTTTCTAACTGCAGGGAGAGTGTGTATTTTCGGATAAATGGGCTGTCGGAGCAATGGGAATTTGTTTTCGGCATAACGGGCTGTCGGACAGATGGGCTGTCGGAACAATGGGGACAACAGTAAATAAGTAACGAAAATACTGTGGCCTTGCTTGTGTGTAGGGACTCCATAATAAGCATATACTTCTTTATACATATTTGGAATAAATAAAAGCATCATACGTTTGTCAAAATATCACATATATGTTTTAAGTCTTGGCTGAGGTGGAAATGTTGGTGCATCAACAAAGAAATGATATTCTTGCTTCCACTTTGACTTCTTCTTGTCTTATTTCTGGTGGTGCAGACACATCATCCACATAACGCTGCTGCCCACCACAACGTGCACTTGTTACTCCAGAAAATGTCCAAAAATGAAAATAAAAAAACAACAAGGATGTGTGTGTATACAGAGGAAAGACATTCATTCATGAAATGATTTTAGCAGGTGGGAGGAAGTAACAAAGTTCAGTATCAAGATGTTCCAAGTGTAGGAGTTACTGAAGCTATTTTCATTATGTAATGATTGCGATGTAGACAAACACTGATGTGTATTTTCTTATATTATACTATTTGGCCTATAACTTAATAATCCGTCGGCATGTCAGACTCCGTACCTTCTCCACACCTGCGTAGCGACTCGCCAGCTGCTTCCTGAGGTCGGCGATGTGATGGTCGTACTTTTTCAGGTCCTTCTTGAAGTTGTCGCCCCTGAACGTCAGCAAAGGTTTTTCTACCTCAGTGTGGAGCTGTGAAAACAGGTCGCTCAGCTGTTGGTAATTTCACAAATCTTGTTGTGTCGTGTGAGGACAGCAAATATAAAACTTCTCTGTTTTTAAGCACTACATAATGCTCCATCGATCTCCTACTGTATGCACTGTATTTTGCATTGTTTTGTAGTCTGTCGTGAACATAAAATCTATGAAAAGGAAAGTACAATCTTTATATTTGTAGTTCAGCTCAGGTAAAACACCGGGTACACACCTGTGACGACATAACATCATCTAAATATTTATTTTTCAATCAGTCTGCTAACATAAAGTCCTCACACACACGGCTTCCACGACTGTACATTTAACTTAGAGTAGGTGCTAATTGGCAAATACATTGTTCAGGTATTAAGAAAGGTTTACTGAACATTTACCTTGTTTTTCTAAAACAGTTGTGTGCCAAAGCCTTTCTCTAAAACCAATACATCTCTTGACAAAGTGAATTTTACTTAGAGGTTTGTCAAAACCACGGTAACGTACAGCTTCTCTGGGCTTATTGTTTAATAAAGCCTGTTTCCTGAAGTCACATCCATCACCATAAAGGGAGACAATTACACTTTTATTCCCAGTTTCTATTTCTCTCACCAAACACTTGTCCGATAATATGAAAAAGATCTTTTTTTATGACACTTCAATAAACTACAAAGTGCTCGTCAGCAGTGTTGGCTCTCCATACAGAATACTAATCTAGTGCGAATAAGATACAGATGAAATGTAGCTTATTTGAAACTCAGAGAAAAAAACATGAGCCAGAGCTTCTGCAGGCCTGATAAGACTTCTCATTCCCTGCCTGACCACGCATTAGCTTCTCCTCACCCGTCTCATAATGAAGCATGGAGTGTCAGAGCAGTGGTGGGGCAGGGGGGGAGCCTGCATGGCCCTAGGTGGGGGCTCGTCAGAACACGTAGCTAATTAATTAGACAACAGTGGGCGATGAAAAGCTCCGAGGCAGCCTCTGCGTTATTTAAGGCTGCATCGGAGACCAGTGTGCGGTTTCTGCATCGCTGGTAATCAGATCGCGGACAGGTCATTTTCTTCGGTCAACACTGACAAGGTTGAGGTAAACAAGCCCCGTCACCTCAGGATGTGGTCAGATCAAGTATCCATTACTTCAGTTGATTGAAAACATGAAACACTTGACCTGAAGCTGCAGAAATCTGCAAAACAAAGGCATCCACACAGGGATGAAAGTGCACTCTTAAATGTTTGTTATTCAGACAAATCGACTGATCGTTTTGTCGAGAAAATGTAAAACAAATAGTGGAAAAATCCCATTAAAATTACCAGAGCTGAAGGCGGATTTTTCATATTTTGTGTTTTATCCGACCATCATAAGAAAACGAAAGATTTTTACCATCATATATGACAGAAAAAAGCATTAATATTCCTGTCAGTTAACTAATCCATTAATCAATGGTTTTCAGCTCTGTAAGACAATAGATGCGTTCCTTTCCAACAATGCCCTCAGCAGATATTACCTTGTTGGAGAACTTCAGGTGAACTTCAGCCTCGTCATGGAGACTCTTCTTCAGCTGAGTCCAGGCTTCTCCGAGAGTCCTGAGAAGATAAATAAAATGAACACCTTTGTTATGGGACTGGAGAGCTTAAACACTGAACTATTCTCCAACACTGTTACACCCACATTTTAACTAAAAAAGTGGGGAAATACCACACAGCTTTTTTAACGTGAGCTGTAACCCCCAGAATTTTGTGATTACCTAGTGATATGCTAACTCCTGGCCTTGGAGGTGACGTTCAGTTACTGCTGTAGTTCATAAGCTTGTTAGCCAGACATGCTAATGATTGCAGTGAAAACTATGTTTTATTATAACTTATGTTTAATTTTCATGGCTCCAGCCGTCGTTTTATATCGGTTACAATCACTGGTGGAAGGTAACTAAGTACATTTACTCAAGTGCTGCACCTAAACACAATTTTATGTACTTGTACTTTACTTGAGTATTTACATTTTATGATACTTAACACTTTTACTCCATTACATTTACATTGGGAATATTGTACTTTTTACTCCACCACATTTATCTGAGTGTTATAGTTACTTTTCAGTTTTTACATGTCAAACATACTATATGACTGTGAATGGTGCCATTTTCCATATTGAGTTCTTCTGCTAATACTTAATACTTTAAGTACTTTAACTTAACTTAAAAATACATGAGTGGTCAGACAGTCAGAGGAGTTTGAAACAAGCCAACTGTTTTGCCAGATTGGCACAACTTTATTTTGAAAAGTCAGGCTTTAAATTGCGATGGATGTTCACTATGAACAGTTCGGGTTGTAATTTATCGTTCGCCTTCGTTTTCTCTGCCAGATAAATCTGATTGACCTGTTTGTTTACAACCTTTCTGATTATCTGACTCATGCTTGTTGCCTGGTTGGATCGATTTTCAGGAATGTTGTCTCGTTTATGAGATCTCAGCATTTACTTTAGTGAGTACAGCACAGGGTCGAAGCTAGGAAAGCGAAACCCAAGTTGTAATTTACCAAAGTTTTCCTTTAAGGTAAATCTTAAGTGATAGCAAGAATATCTTGGGTCCTGGTGCCCAGGAGGTGCCCTCTTGGATGCCCCTATAGATAAAACGTGATAAGGTGCCCTCCAAGGTGCCCTTCTAATAGAGAAAACGCAATGCACTGGCATATAGGCTGCACTACATGCTAGAAAATTAGTAGTATTTAATAGTTAGACTTTAAATCTTTAAATTGAAATCCGAATCACATAATAAAACAGTTGCCCCTGCCTCTCAGACAGCCTGAGCCCACCACTGGTCTTGGGTGTAACATCATGTTGGACAATAGTTCAACAGTCTCGTGTGAGTCGTAGGTTTCCTTTAAACGAACTCCTTGACCCTGCAAACACGACGTATGGATTTGGGTTTGTGTTTCCATTAGTTTCATTTTTATGGCTGCAACAAAAACATTCTGTAATCGTGGAATTTCCAGAGCTGGAGAGGAACCAAAATCTGCTGTTTCTCAAGCCAAGCCTTATCTTCTCTGCCTACTGATTTGCTCAGAGATTTCTGTGTTGTTTTGCTGACAGACAGGCATGAAAAACAACACAGTGTTTGATAGGTGCATCAAACAGAAAGAGCAGTGTGGGAATGAGTCTATTTTAAAAATCTCGAGACACAGTTCTTTTAATTACTAAACAGAGGAGCTTTGGAGCTGCACACACTGTTTGGTTTTACAGCTTCTGTTTACTGCACTCACCCTTCCTCCTGAGCTGCCAGAGGGCTCAGAGACAGCTTGGAGAGGTTCTTGGCATATTCTTCTTCAATCTTTATCCTGAAACACAAAGAACCAAGTGAAACCCTGAGCTGCCTGGCTCAAGGGAGGACAGAAACTGCTTTAGTGAAGTGGAGCAAAATGCTTTAACACAGATAATTTCAAGGGTGCACTGCAGCAGAATGACTTCTACCACGGTTTGCTGCAAAGGCTGGAACCCGAATGGCCATGGCCCCCATACATCAATAACCCCATTGTACTAAAATTCTCCCACAGTATTTTACACAACAGCACATTTTCAGAGCGGCTGTTTGAGAGATGGAAATGAGATGCGCTCATATTTACCCCAAGGGCCATTCAACCGAGGTAGCCATGTTTGTGCCCTTTGTGACATTCACTTCCTCACATTTACCATCCGCACCTGAATAAATCTGTCACCTGAAGAAGGTCACAAGGCCCATTCTTTGACTTAATGTTCAGATACTCGCAGCACCGAGCAACCCAGCGAAACAACACAGAAAGGTCAGCAGTGAATAGAAATTTCCTTGAAGGATTTGGGAGAGTATATTCACAAGGAGAAACCTCGTTAACTTCCCACAACTCGGACCAGGATGTGAATAGAGCTTTTATAGAATCAGGTGGAGCCAATTATATAGAGAGGCGTGAGATCGGATGTAAAAGTTTTATCTGAACTAATTATTCATGTTGTTTTTTGACATCCTGTTTCAAGTTCAGTGGGAGCTACGCGATCTGTGCGTTTCCTGTATGCTCAGTTGCTTCATTGAGATCTAAAGAAGACCCTTAATTACTGGGTGCAAGTATAAATTGCAACCCTCAGCTGGAAGACAAAAGCTTGAAACCTACAGATCCTTTTATAAACTCAGCTTTCTCTGGAGAGATCTTGTATCACCATATACACCATTTTAGGGTGTTGTTATGTCTGGGCTCAATCATGATTTGCATGGTCTTTAATCGCTAAAAATACTTTACTTACCTATAATTTAAATATGCAGGGCCATGACAGACGCAGAAACACTTCAAGGTACAGTTTTCATACATAAAATTTGCAAAAATGTGTATGTATGTGTGGTGATGTATAAAATGTAATATGAAGTGGTATTCAGATCCTTTACTTAAGTAAAAATAGTGATACCACATTATAAAAATACTCAAGTAAAAGTCCTGCATTCAAAATTTGACTGACTTTATCAACTGTTGGGTAGTTAAAGTTATAAAAAAACCCAAAAACATTTATAAGCAACTGTAGATTACGTATGCAAAATCTGAACCTGCAAAGTAACCAACTGCTAAAACTGTTAAATAAATGTAGTGAAGTAAAAGTATAAAGTAACATAACATGGAAATACTGTCCAAAATTGTACTTGAGTAAATGTACTTAGTGACATTATATACACGCACACAGATATATATAATTGTCAGCAGTATTATTCGATGTATGCATGGAAATTTTACTATCAAAATGTCCAAAGAAATAAATGAAGCAGGAAATATCTCACAGCTTCGTGCTACCACAAGGACAAGAGACCTACAAACCCTGATGGTGACGACACACAGATAAAACTCTACTGAACACTGAAAAGGTGCATTAATTGATTTTTCTGACCATGATGAACAATGTGTAGACGTGTTGAATCCAAAAGCAAATGACACCAAACTGGTGTAGAGCCAATAGATCAGAACCAGTGAGCATTATTATATTTCAAGTGGTCATTTAATTCATTTGTCAGTAGGAAATAACAAATTATATCAATAATGCCATTTTGTGCTGCTTGTTTGGTCTAAATGTGTCTCATGATCACACTTTTTCCTGCACTAACATCGAAGGCTGCAGGTCGATGTGAAAACGCAAATCTGGCTCGATGTGTCATTTGGCAGCTTCAACTTTCTGAGAAGCCAGAACCTTTTTATTTACAAGAAAACTGGACTGAAATCTGTTTAAAAAGAGTCCATATGTCAATACTTTCCAACCCCCCTGCCCTGCTTGTGTCACTCCTGAAGACATAAATCTTTAAAAATGGCTAAAAATACATCTAATTTAATCTTTAAAACAGTAATTTCCTAAAACAGCTCCTCACTGTACGTTTTAATCAAACAAACAGGAGGAAATAGTGCATTTGCTGGGGACTATTTTCAGCGGCGGATTAATCTACATTTGGCACTCTAGTGAGTACTTGGGGCAGCAGGACGGTGTATGTGGGATTGAGTCAAAATAAACTACAGTGTGTGATGAAGGAGCTTGTCACCCAGTGCAACAGTGTCATTGATTTTTTTTTTAATAGTTTTTGGACAACAATGGAGCTCTAGCAGATCAATTCACTGTTGGTTTTGGTCTTTCTGTGGGATTTGTTGACAATAAGAGAAATATAGAATATCTGAAGACCTGTCCTTTAAGAGAGGAGGTCACTGACGTGATAATTAGCTTGCTGATCTTCCAAGTTCCAACATTTTTATTTTACCTTTAGCTTGTTTCATGTAACCACCTTCTACGCTAATAAAATGTTCTCTGGCTCCTCCAGTGGGAATCTTTCTGCCTCCAGAGCAACTCTGTGTCTGACACATTTGTTAATTCATTAATTAAAACTGCGGTCACTAAACTGACACTCTGTTTTGTTGTTATAGCACTCGTATCTGAAAAGAAACCGTTACCTCTCGTGGATAAACTCGGCCATCTCTTTCTGCATCTGTTTGCCCTTCAGCTGCTTCTGCAGAAGAACCTCGAAGCCCGCCACCGAGGTGGTCCCCTGGGGGTCCTTCTTGTCGGTCTGAGGAAGAGGAGAGCATCATTCAAAAGCAGCAGAGGACCAATAAACAACCACACCGACAGAGCGTCCAGTCACACCTCTTTGTTGTTTGGGTTTGAGAGCGTGTAGGGGTTTGTGAGAATGAGCTCTGAATGTGTGACTCACATGTCAAGGAGGACATGCGTTGGTGTGTGTGTGTGCGTGCGTCAATCACTGATGGGTGGATGTGTGTTATGTGTGCGTTTTTGAGCTTGTGCAGCACCTTGTCTTGTTTGTGACGAGACTGAACAGAGGTGGCAGATTTATTTCACACAGCAGGTTTGAGCAGCAGGTCAGCGCACAACACATCACAAGCAGGAGGACATGACAGGCCGCGAACAAGGAGCCAAACAGCAATAAACGAGGAGGAAACCGGCTTCGGATTTCAGTCAATTATGCAGGCCGGAGGGGTTTTCAATACAAATCTAATTTAGGATGGAAATGTAGGGAAACTGAAAATGACAGGAGCCACTAGGGAGACATTTGCAGCAGGATGATCATTGTGTTTGCAGAGAAGCCGGTCGATCAGCCGTCCACCTGTGATCCGCCTACTCCGACATGAAAGCCCATTGTCTCTTTTGTTAAACGAGGAGGAAAGTGGATCCATTGGCAACCAGCAAAAAGCATATTGAGTGATTTCTGTCAGCAGCCGTGTTTTAGTCACGTTATTTAATGCACACGTTTAAGCTTTTAACTGTACTGTACATTTACCGACGAAGAAACAAAAAGTGCTGACAGGAACCTTCTGGAGCTTTTCTTGTGGGTGGGTAGTCGGACCAAATACACACACAGTGTGTAACAGTCACCTTATGGTTAAATTAAAAAATGACTTTTTGGATGCGGGTTAAAGTTTCGGTTAGGTCTGCTTAAGGTGTAGCAACAAAACCGTTTCAGTCTGATTTTTGAGGCTGATAGCAATATCAATATTTGACAATAATATGGCCGATAATAGTTATTTAATATAACATAACAAACATTTTTGATAAAGATCCCTTAAATTTGTCTTGATGTTTAAAGTTGTGATGATGTGCTGAGCAGGACATTTTACTCTCTGTAATGGCATCGCTGTCTCTAAACTCCCTCCAACGTCCCTTTGGCATTTCCTTACAGCAGCATCTTGTTAATTATTGGCATCCGTTTATATATATCTGCAATAAGCTAATATATACTGTATAGGCGGATATACTGAGCCAACAGATTTATCATTTGAGTCTACTGTATACACTCTTTGTATCCACATCTACTCCATGAATAACAAGGACTTCTCTTACTGTATGTGCATGTTTTACATTTAAGACATTTGGCTCATTTTTTGAAATAGTTTGAATTTTCAGAGAAGTCAAAAGATGAAATGCTCCTTTGCGGTTTAAGCAAGACTAAGAGCAAGCATCGTTGACATTTGCTTACGAGCAATGTCATTAGTTTTGCAGGTCATGAACCAAAGTATTGGACAAATTAAAAATTTCACCTGATGATGGCGCTAGAAGAAAAGTTAAAGGACCGAATGTTGATGAATGTGTGAACCAAATTTCATGGCAATCCATCCAATCTAGTTGAAATATTTCAGTCAAAACCACACGTTCGCTTACGAAAATGTCAGAGGATCACCAGTAGGGTTCATTCACTGGGGACCATGAACGTCTGTACTGATATTTGATGAAATATTTTAGTCTGGACCAAAGTGGTGGACCAACCGACATGCTGCTAGAATGGCTAAAAAGAATTGATAACAGATAACATTACAGAGGCACATGGTTGTCAGAGGACAGTGGCTGTATACTATACAGGTCATGCCTCTATATGAAGCTGGCACTCATCATCACTAAACTATCACAGGGGATAGTTTTACGTAGTTTCTGTGTTTCAGCAGAACTCACCCAGAAGTAATCGCAGTAGCTCCATTCGTTGGGCTTAAGGAGCTGCTGCTCCGGACCTTCTCCAGGCAGAGGGAAAGTCACACAGTTGATCTGAGGCAAAAAGAGAAGAAATATATAATATATAATATATAATACAGACATGAGAAGCAATGACAGTGACAAATCACAGAGCCAAAGGTGACATGAGCAGTTGAGTCGAAACGATGTCTTTAAGAGAGCGAGGTAACAGGCCTGGGTTTCATTTCATGCAGATGAGAGGAAAAAGGTCAGGCATGAGTAAACATACGAATGTGGCGATGTTGACCATCCAGAAGGTGACTCACGGGCCTTCAGGGGGAGAGAGACAGACAGAGAGACAGAGAGAGAGAGAGAACCCTGTCCACTCAAAAACAAACAGCAACCCTTTGTGCGACAGTGTGTCCCTCAAATTGAACAAACTTCATACACTTGAGAATATGTGCTGCTGCAGATAAACACACCCAGCACTCAGCCTGAATACAGACTCCATGGTCCACAGCGTCTTCAATTACTCTTGGGGCTGCAATTATGTAATGTTCACCATCTGTGAGCCCTCCCTCCTGGCACTGCAAGAGACCCTCTGTGCCATGTGAACCGCTGCTGCAAACTACATGGGCATCCAGACAGGATGCTTCATCCACAAACATACAAAAACACACTGAGTCACAGTGTGTACCGCATGAGCTCACCACTGTGCTGCTGTCACACAGACTGAAGAACAACACGGAGCGTTTACCAGCCAGCTTGACCCAACTGCTTCGTTCTTTTACGTCCAAATTTCACAGTAAAGTGTGACAGCAATCATTTGGATCGTCTGACCAACATGATGTCAGTTACGTGCACACGGGGGCGTTCATGTGCACCAGCTCGGGTCGTGAATACTGAAGGGTAAAGAGGCTAAAGATGAGAGAGGCAGGATGTGTTTGTGAAGTTTGGTGTACTGCTACTACAAAATTGCAGGTCACGTGACACGCTTTAGCCCAGGAGGACGTTTTTTTTCCTGTATACAACCATTACAAAAGAAACACTTCAAACTTACTCCTTGTATTAACAACATTTGAGCCACATAGTCCAATGAAAATGAAAAAAGATGCACTGTAATCAAAGGGGCTCCATCTTGGACCACTAAATCTAGTTCTCTAAATATGACCATGATTCCCACCCGCTGCTCTTCATGAGGCCATTTGGGGGCAGCACATCAAGCTGTAACCGCAAAATTACATATTATCACCTTTTAAGTTGATATGTTGAACTCTCAGTTGCTTATTTCCACATCCAGCAGCGTCGGAGCAACATGATGATTCATTTGGAGTCGTGTTTCTGTCCACCTGATGTATGTGAGTCCAATATTCTCTCTCTTTTAGGTCTCCACCACCTCCTGAGAGAAATATCTGGCTCTTTAGCAGCTAAATGCTCCACCATGTTCCCCAGCTGGTCTCTAACTGTGTCCGCCTGCTGTTTGGTGCTCAGCAGGTAGTGTACAGTGGCTTTTTAGAGTGTCTTTCTCTGAAAACAGGTGCCTGCTCGGCCAAAACGACGCTCTGGGAGCGGTGAGAGTGAACCAGCACAACCAAAGTTGTGGCCCTGACAGCAAAACAATGAGCTGAAGCTCACCGTACAGCTCCGTAAAGCAAAAGGGGAGCTGCTGATTCAGGTTCATCACTACGAGCGACCCCTCCCACATCACACAGTCATTTTTTTTATCGTTTATATAAAAATACTGATTTGTGAAGCCAAAATTTTGATTTTTGAATGTCTATCTGCTGAAATATGAGAACACCCAGTATCGGAATTTAAAGCTGCATTGATAGTTAGCACATCGTTTGTGACATTACGTTCATTCATTGTCTTTTTGGCAGCACTTTAGTTTGTAGCTAAACATCCAACAGACATAGAGCAACATTATCATTCATTGCCCATGTTTCTGTCCTTATCCGACCGATCCAATATCTCATATTTACTCTCTTTTAATAGCCACTCACTTAGTCTGTCTGTTGTTTGATGCACTGTACAATCAGCATGTTATACTGATGGAGATGGCTCCCTAAAATGTTATGTATTGGGGTTGATGAAAAAGTCCAGTCCATGTGTAGCTGGAGAACGAAAACTGAAAGAGGCAGAAAGCTGTGAAGTGCTGCAGAGTTGGTATCAATTCTCTGCAATACGAGCTACTTCTTCACATCACACACACACTGATTTATTTTCTTAAATATTACTTTAACGTACAACACCTCCGCTGCAGCCTCACGGTGTGATTCACGGCGATAGGATGGGTGAAGTTTTGCATAAAACTCTCGCCCTGCGCAGCTTTGAACAACACAAATATTGAGCGTGAGCTCCCAATGAGCACTCGACACGGACCTCTTCATTCTCTGCACTGCCACCGCAGCACTTGATCTGAGCAGCTTCCAATAAACAACTTCAAAAACAGATGAGTAATACTCCCTCTCTGTTATATAATCACCAAAATCCAGAGGAAATACTAATATGGCTGCTTGCCAAACGGGCATACCGATACAACAGGAAACGACTGAGACGACGTGCATAAACATAAAGACGCATTAACTCGCAGTCACACTTTGTAATCTAAAGGAGCAGCAGTGTGCCGACCAGTCACTTTGTTCATTTTCTGCCTCAGAGATCATACTGATTGTCATGGGCACCAGATTTTCCATTACACTGGCTCCACATCTATCATGACTGTTGTTTATCTGCCTCTCACATCCAGCCGAAAATAAGACCATTTATCTAAAGGAAGGCTGTCTGGCTAACTTACTTCTCCTTTATGGCTGCTCAGTGAGGTACTCCGGGGGTTGGGAATTAAATATTAATATAGATTACCTTTATGACACAGCGCGTAATAAATCCTTCTGAGGGATCTGAAGCCATTCGGGGGATGTTTTGAAGTCCAGCTGTTGTACTTGGGATGTTGCAGCAGGCAGTTTTGCCAAATTTCATCCTTTGAATGTTTCAGTTTGGCACAAAACAAAGCTGCAAGCGATGCACAACAGCCGATTTGTTGAGTGAATTGGGACATTTTGTCCTCACTCAGCATTCATAAACATTCTCATGAGAGTTTTGTATCCAGGCTACAGGCAACGGTTGTTTCATTACACATTTTAATGTTTTTACTCATTTATTTATTTATTTTGCTTTGCTGAATGCAGGAAAAAAAAATCATGACACAGTCGGAGGAGAAATGGCCCATGAGAGACATAAAAATAATGTGTCTGGCAGTCGAACAAACGAGTGAAACACAGTCACCTCCTCCCTCTCTCACATCCATTTCTGAGCAGAATATTTCAGTGAATGAGACTGTAGGATGCTCTGCTGCTGTTGCTAAGCAACAAATTACTTTTGCTGTAAAAGAACCCCCCC
>NTHP01000696.1:222055-234555 GCA_003416845.1 Oplegnathus fasciatus
AAACATCTCAACAACTATTGGATGCATTGCTGTGAAATTTGGTACAAACATTCATGCTCCCCAAAAGATGAATGCTAAAGGTCAGGATTACAAAATATGATATAAGTATAAAGTTGCATAAGATGGAAATACGTACTTAAATTAAATAGTACTTAAGTACAGTACTTGAGTAATTAGTTACATTCCACCACTGCTGGCGCCTGATCATGCAGAGCTCTAGAAGTAATCATCTTGAGACCTTTTTGATGACCTGGTAAAAAAAAAAAAAGCTTTGCTGTCATGCTAAGACAGGTGAGTTACAGAAGTGTAGACAGGATGAAATAAAACTGTGAATAATCATCTCCATCTCAGCTTGAGACACAATAGGCCAATAGGTTTAGCAATATTCGAACGATTCAAACACTTTACATGCTGGTCAAGAGTCAGTGCCTGGTCAAAACATTTCTGAACGTGTGTTTAACAGATAGGCGGAGAGAAACCAGGGTTTCCTTCACCTGAGGGGCAAGGCTGGCAGGGGTGCAGATAAGAACCTCCGCATTTGTAGTATATAAACATATTTTGTTGGAGATAGGGTTACTAAAAAAGTCCAAACAGAATTACACAAATTAATTACCTCAAATTTGTGCAGTACTTGAAAATGTTCCTTTGCATTTTTTGTGCTGACATATAATAACTTCCAGCTGTGTTGAGTTTCAGCAGAAGACTGTTTGAGGCAAATCACCTCTTCCACAACAGCGCTTCCTCTTACTTTCACTGGATTCAAATCTGTCCTTTACATGTTGGATTTATCAGCCTGGAGCATTAGATGGGTGTGGGTTTTAAAACATAAGAGACCCTTCATGGAAAACTTATTCACTGAAACTGAAATTATGTGTTCTTCTGCTCACCTTTCATGTTGCTGTTTTGCTGCTCTTGATATTGTTCTTTCCTTTGTTGGGTTAAACATGATACCCGTCCTCAGGAAACCAGTGGCTTCATATTATGGCCTCATATTTAACACACTCTCTGTATTCATTGCTGTCACACTGCCTGTCACCTGATCCTCTGAAATTATAAATGTCTTATGATGACGTGAGAAGATAAACTGTTTCACCTTATCTGGCTTTCTGGTCTCATGGCCAGGTCTTTTCAACAGGACGAAGGCGTAACCTGTAAATGAGAAAAGATGTTTTCAGGTAGATGGATCATTTTTCTCCTCGACCTCTTTAGAGCTCAGAAACCCAAAGCTAAGCGTGAGATTTGGCACAACATTGCGTACTTCCAGAGCCCTGCTTCTGGGCGCCAAGGGAGCGGCCTTTATCTGAGGAGAACAAAAGGTGCAAGTTCTCCCTGATTCACCACCGGTGGCTCTGCAGACACGATATATATCATGTCACGTATGTTTTCAGAGTAAGAGACGATAGTTGGAGTCGAGATGAGGGTACTTGTGGTGTTTCTCTCTGCAGTGCTGGGCTGCAGTCTGGCTGAAGGGCGACTTGTGTCCAAATGTGAACTGAAGGACCAACTGATGAATGCGATTGGTGACCTGCTGGAGAAGACAGAGAAGCACAGAGGACCGAGTAGGACTGAGAACTTAGTGGCCAAGAGTAAGTCCTGGTTGTAACTTTTACATTAGAAACACTGAAACCTACTATTAATGGTTGTGAGAATAAAGACTTTTGTTAATTGCAAATAAAAATTGGATGATTCATAATGTGATATTTTGTGATTAAGAAATTAACTTCTGTTTTAAGATCTGAACAAGTTTGAGAGCTCCTGGGAATCCTGGACTGAACCATTTAAATCTGATTTTATATAAACCAATATGAATTCATCTTGGTTCCTTAGCTGCTCAGTTGTTATTAGCTGTTCCGTTATTTCTTGCATAAGTTAATGTAAAAATAAGTATTGGAGGCATAATTAACTATACACGGCAAGACCACCCCATGCCCGTTCCCCTCTCTTTTTCTGCCTAAATTTTATTTACTTTAAATTGTTTTTTATACACATATACATATGTATATGTGTGGATGCACATAAGTATAAATGTACATATGACGGTGGAAGTGTATACTGTATATTCGTATATGTGTATGAGTATACAGTACATATACTTGTTTTTTATTCCCTTTGGTCTAAATGGTAATGAAGACATCAAGCTACATGAGAACGTTTGCGTGCAATCTTATAACATGTGTAGATGCCAGACATTATTTACAAGAAATCCAAATCAGAAAAATCCGTAACAAACTCTCCCAACAGAAGAAAATAATGGATAGGCAGGTTGAAGCTGAATACTCTTTTGTCTTTGAGGACGCTTCAGTTTGAAAATACTGTATGTCTAAGAAATGATAGTATGATAATACTATGAGACGGATTAATTTCTTATTTCCTGGGGACTAAAAGGACTAAAACCAACAATGCAGTTTTTTTTACTTTTCGACTTCCTTACCTTGTCCGTGGCTCTCAGCCCACTGAAGAAGTAAATCTTTAAAAACACCTCACAAATAGTTTTGTTTTTTAAAAAGGCTCAGTAATTTCCTAAAAATGCTGGACATTATATTTTTTAACAAACGTTACTCAAACAGGAGGACTGTTGGGGACTAATCCACATTTGGTGCTTTAGTGAGTATTGACGTGTACATGTATGTGGCTGACTCAGTCAGTTGGTCCACCACTTTGATCCAACTATTGAATGGATCACCACGAAATTTTGTCCACAAAAATCAGTCCTAATGACTTCAGTGATCCCCTGGCTTTCCCCTTAGAACCATCATGATGTTGACATTTGTGGATCCATTATAAGATGGATTGCCATGAAATTTGGTACAAAAATTCATGTTCCCTACAGGATGAATTGCAACAACTTTGGTGATCCTTTAACTTTTCATTTAGTACCACCAGCAAGTCAAACTTTTAGTTTGTCCAATACTTTGCTTCATGCCCAGATACCTGCAAAACTAGTATGGCCTCACAAAGCATGGCTGTAGATTTGATTTTGGACAGTGGAGCTCTATGGCACAGAGAAATAAGATACGTCAGGCTTTGGATACACAGGCTACAAATTTGTAGTTTTGTAGTACAGTAGGATTAATTCATTGTTTGCTTGGGGCACGTGGGATTTGTTGACACGAATTATCCTTTAAAAGGTTAAATGTTGTCATGAGGGTGGCACTAGAGTAAAGCTCACATCGTGCCCAAGATGCATTGGGTTCATCCTCTTGGGATGATACTCTTTGTGGCAGTCTGCCTGTTAGATTTTGATATTTCTTGTATACAAGTTGACGTTTTGAGCTGATGGTGGTGCTAGAGGAAAGATTAGGGGGTCATAAAATCATTAGGAATCATCCTCTGGGGACCATGAATATTCAGTCTGCCCAGTAGTTTGTGGAAGTGTGACATTTGGAGATGATCTGTCAGTTTGTTTATCTCTTCTCTCCCCTGCCTTCAGTTGTCTGTCACGTAGAGCTGGCGTCGGATTTTAACACCAGTGCGGTGTATCAGCTGACTCCCAGGATGTGGGAACATCACAGTAGGAGGAAGAGGGATGCAACCTACGGGGGCCTTTTCAGCCTGGCTGAGCTTGAAGACCCTTCAATCACGATCCAGCCCCGCACCCGGGAGCGACGGCACGCCAGGCAGGCTCCATCGAACACCCAACCTACACCACCCACTCAGCCTCCACACCTGGACGAGGAGGTCTGGACGCTCTATGGTCTTTTCCAGCTCAGCAGTCACCTGGTCTGCAGCGACGGAACGACTCCATCACCCAACATCTGCAGGATGGACTGCAACAGTGAGTGTCAATTTCAGTTTGTGCTTATATCTACTGTACATGTCATCGTCACAGCTGCGAAGGTGTGTGCAGACTGAATGCGTAGTAAACTTTCGCCTGGTGTTATTTTCTCAAATTTGACTGTTTATTCGCCCCACAGTTCACTCTCCTTTTCTTCGTCTCTCCTCGGGTCCATTTTTCACATTTTCAACTTGCATCTTCACCTTAAACCAGCAAACTTGTTTTCTTTCCAGACTTGGTTGATGACGACACACGTGATGACATCAGCTGCGTGATTACCATCTGCAACCATCTTATGTAAGTTCATTTTTAAAATGTCAGCTATAAGAAAACCTTTGAGCAGTAACTTATTTTTAAAATTGTACAATGATTTATGGTTTTGCTAAATTTTTACATTTCCTATCACACTATTGTTAAACATGAGAGTTATACATGCTTTTTAAAATCAGTTTTGCTGTGCCTGGATTCATTCACTCCATTTCATTGTTAATTGAGCTGATAAATATTCTCCATCTTTTCAAAGATCCCCTCCAGACATGTTTTGAGACATATAAAAATGCTCTGCTTTGAATAATAATTTGGTTCTGATATTGTTTTTCCTCAAAACCTTTTTAAAATGACATATGTTACTTTTCCCTCATTGAAAAATCCAGAATCTATGAATACGCAAATATTGCTAATTTCAAAAGTTTAATTGCTAAAAACAAGATGTCTCCTAACCTCACTAAAAAGTCCATTCTCAGTCTTTGTGCTCTGGAGGCTTAAAGTTTCCACATCACACTTGTGTAAGCTGCATACTGGACCGTGATTGGCTTCTAAAACAGTTGTGAGGTCACAAAATCCTGGTAGTACGTCCACATCTTAAACTCAGATTTAAGGTGAGCACAGAGAAACTTTCCTCTTCACAGTGGTGGAATGTAACTAAGTACATTTACTCAATTACTGTACTTAACTACAAATGCGAGTTACTTAACTTGAGTATTTCCATTTTATACTTCTACTGTATTCCACCACATCTCAGAGGCAAATATTGTACTTTTTACTTCACTACATTTGTCTGACAGCTTACAGATTACAATTTTTCATACCCTTCCTGTCCAGTCAAAACCACAGACAGTGTGTTATAAGTACTTTTACTTAAGTAAAGGATCTGAATGAAAACAGAGTTCTATTGTCAAACTCTGCACATCAATCATTCTGCGCAGTGAAGGTCAAACATCCAAGTCAAGGAACAATAAGAAACCCCCATTTTTGGGTGGAGAGGGAATTTAAGGATTCATCTCAACAAGCACAACAGGCTAAAAAAATAAAGTCACATTTCCAAAGAAGTTCCAAAAACTGAGTCAGAAAATCTGCTGCTGCTCTGCTCTCTGCGAGCTAAAGTTTTCAAGCATGCCGCAGTTCTCAGCCACGTCCCAGTCAGTCTGGGAGGTCACTGGTTGGGTTGTGGCCTGAAGTCCGTCAGGCTTGAAGGTTTAAGTCCACAGAGACAGAAGGAGAGTTTATTTGCCCTGTGTGATTCAAATAGAATTCAAAATCAAATTGTTTCTGAATATTTCCACAGTGAAAAAGGTTTCGGGGCGTCAAAGGAGTTAAGAAGAATGTAAGTTAATATCTTCATCTGTTTGTAGTCTTTAAGTTGGATGTACTACTTTTGGTGATTTGCCTTTTAAATGCAATAAATTATGAATTCATAACTATTTAATCATGAAGTCAATACAATATTTTCAAGTAATGTCGATCTCTTCTGTTTATTTGCAGGATCAGGCTCATCTTCGAGGATGAGTGCCATGATGCGGATCCCTCTGAGTACTTCGCTGAATGCTCATAAACTAAATTCATTTAGTGCCGTAACTATCACTGGAAGGATGAACCTTCCCTCAAATGAGTGGCCAGTGATTTATGACAACAATAAAGTGAAGCATGTTGCACTTGTTGTTGCGTTTTTGTGTCTATTGTCCAAAATAAAATCTGCTCTACAGCATTGTGGGAAAAAAAGTGTCACAATGTGGACGGATGAAGGAATTTCCTCCAAAATGCGCAGGTCAGTAAAGATGATTGAAAGACTTTAAATGGTCCTTTTAATATCATGTTTCATTATTGCCGCAGGGGCACATTTAAATAAATGATTAGGCTGTATGGTCGAGTCACCAGCACCTTACTATGCATATGAAGAGTCCTGTAGTTAAAGTCACAGATGTAAGGGACTGTATGAAAATGTTACATTTCAATTTGTAAAAAAGAAACACTCTCTTCAGCATTATTTATATTTTCTTTGGATCTTCCCCTCTGACTGCAGCACCATCCTTCCCAATATCTCAAAACGATAACACAACAAAATGGTGAAAATACAACTACTATCTAATTTTGAATAGAGAGCTGTTTAATTAATGGTTTTTACAGCCACACAATGAGATTTTGATGAGAAAACTAAAGCCCTAATACAGAGGGCTAAATCTGGGATTACATAAAGTTAAAAGACCCTCCCCTGCTCTCACAAAGACGTCAGACTACCGTCCCTTCAGCTGAAAGAAGAAGTACACCACCCCCCTAATAATTTTCGCACAGTTCCTAATGTGACAACAGTTTTTAAAAAAGCAAAATTCCCAATAACAAGCTTTTCTTCTCTAACCTGTCGAACCTGAACTCAAAGAAGAGCAGCGTCTCTCTAGTGACACGATGGATGTTCAGTATAAGGATGTAAGTAGCCATGATATTTATCAAACAACATACCAACATGTAGCCTGCATTTCTTTATCTAAACATTTATGTTAGTGGCTTATTTTTATCTCCAAAACTAACAAACATGGGATCATTAATTAATAATAATGGCAACATAAGTCAGATTTCTACTAATATCACAATAAGATATACAGTATAGTGATTTCTAACTTCTAAAACTATACAGTCTATGTCAGTGGTGGAATGTAACTAAGTACATTTACTCAAGTACTGTACTTTTGAGGTGTCTGTACTTTACTAGAGTATTTCCATCTCATGCCACTTTATACTTCTTCTCCACTGCATTTCAGAGGGAAATGTACTTTTTACTCCACTACATTAACCTGACAGCTGTAGTTACTTTGCAAATTAGTTTACATAGAAAACATAAGAAGAGCTTTTCAAATATAATACATTATAAAAAAAAGTGAAACTACCCAACAGTATATAAAATTTGCAATTATTTGGATAACTGATGAATTGATTTATTCATATTTTTTTTTAAACATGCCACACGTCTTATGGTTTTGCTTTCTGAAATGTGATGACTTGATACGTTTCATTGTCTTAAATTACAGTAAACTGAATTTTATACTTTTGGTCGAACATCTTAAAGATGTCACTTTTAGCTCTGGGTAATTGTGATGGATATTACTCACTGTTTTCCTACATTTACAAACCAAACAGTAAATGAACCGATCAAGAATACAATCAGCAGATTAATCCAGAATGAAAATAATCATTAGTTGCAGCCTGAAACAAAACAGTTAAAAATGAGCTCCACGTCAACCAGCTACAACAATAAGATGCTGCTTAAACATTGATGCATGAGTAATGATACTAAAGATATACTATGGCTTAGTGTATATATCATTAAATATAATATATACACTCACAGGGGCCATTTCTCTGCACTCTCTTGAGTACTTTTACCGTTGATACTTAAAGTACATTTTCCTGATGATACATACTTTTACTTAAGTAACATTCTCAGTGCAGGACTTTTACTTGTAACAGAGTATTTTTACAGTGTGCTATTAGTACTTTTACTTAAGTAAAGGATCTGAATATTTACTCCATCTCTGGTCTATATACAGTACAGTTTTAAATGTGTCAAGGACCAAAATACTGCTGGAGACAATTATGCTGTTGTTCTGACTTGTCACCACTAGATGTCATACTTTACTTTATTACTGTGTTACTGTACTCATCAATACTGTTCAGATCAGTCTTCATTGTAATGCATTTTGACAGACAATCATTCACTTTGTCTCACACTATTATTTACTGGTTATGTGTATATTTATTGATCACACTGACATCTTACTGAGTCAGGAAAAGATTTGTCACATGATGCTCTTATTTTTAGCCATGCTAGCGGCTGTAGGGATGTCTGTCTGTCTGTCTGTCTGTCAACTGGTCCACCACTTAAGTCCAGACTGAAATATCTCAACAATTGGACAGATTGCCATGAAATTTGGTTCAGACATTCGTGCTCTTTATAGGATGAATCCTACTGACTTTGGTGATCACCCGACTTTTCCTCTGGTGCCACCAGCAGGTTGACATTTTTGGCTTTTAGTGAAATATCTCAACAACTATTCGATGGATTGGAATGAAATTTGGTACAGATGTCCATGGTGACCAGAGGATGAATCCCAATGATTTTTCGTGATTCCTTCACTTTTCTTCTAGCGCCACCAGCATGTCAAATGTTTCACTTATCCTGTGAAGTATCTCAACATCTACACACATTCAAGGTTTCTAGATGATGAGTCCTACTGACTTTAGTGATCCTCTGACTTTTCCTCTAGCGCCACCATGAGCTTGACATTTTTTTCCTTTAGTGAATTATCTCAACAACTGTTGTATGGATGATGACATCTGGTTCACACATTCATATCTCCCAGGATGAATTGTAATCATGTTGGTGATCCTCTGACTTTTCATCTAACGCCATCATCTGGTCAAAATAAAAAATACTTTGGTTTATGACCAGATACTGGCTGATAATGGCTAACTACCAATGATAAGTGTTGTTTACACTAATTATACTAACGTCTCAAAAGGTATTTGTTATTTTCTAATTGATGGTAAAATTGCTACATACGACTCCTTTAAAACTGCTTTTATTGATGTTTGGACATTAAAGGGCAGAAGAACTCCAAAACAAGCTAACACAAAAACAACACATCCAGCAGACACAGAGCAACATTATCATCCCACTGGGAGTCCTGTTTGTGTCCACCTGATGAATAGAAGTCCAATATTCACTCTCCTTTAGATCTGGATTGGCTCTTCAGCTGCTAGATGTTCCACTTTCTTCACCAGCTAGTCTCTAACTGTGTCTGTCTTCTGTTTGGTGCTGGGCAGGTGGTGTACAGTGGGTTTATCAGAGTTTGTTTGATGAAAACAGCTGCCTGCTGCTGCTGGAAATGAGGTTGATGAGAGTGGTGAGATTGAACCAGACAGTACATGCACCGTAAAACCAAAACTATGAGCTAAAAGAGGCTAAAAAGCTCTATAGAGCTGCAGAGTTGAGTGACAATTAAATACATATAATTTACAGACAACAAAGTTATAAAAACACCAAATATTGGAGTTATAATGTCTATTTACACTGCAGCATCAACGCCTTATTACACATATCGGCCGCTGGCCTTGAGCTCTGGACACAGCTTGGCCTCCAGATCTTCAATCTTTATCGACTCCACGTCTTTGGAGCTGGAGAGGCTGGCGGCCCGGGTGATCTTGGTGAGCGTTTCTTCATATGGCGGAGGCAGGTAGACCATGACGAAGACTCCGTCCGATCCATCGGAGCAGGTGCTGGTGTGGCGCTCTGCGTTCATGGTCAGGGAGGAGAGGAACTCGGCGCTGCTCTCTGCGTCCTGGAGGTCCAGAGCGATGATGTCAGCTAGGCTCAGTTTGCTGCGGGAACACCGGCGGTAGACCAGGCCGACCAGGAGAGCCAGCAGAAGGACGGAGACGACCGGGAGGACAATGTAGACCACCAGCTCTGACTTTCTGTCGTCTCCCAGGTCCAACTCATTCCAGGTGGAGCCCTGGAGATCAACAAGAAAGAGTTGATTTAAAGAAATATTTGTCTATCTGGGGACTTTTACAACGAGGGTCTCATTTTTGTAGTTTTGGATATTTTTCCCATCGGTGACGATAATATTTGACACATCATGTTGTGGGCCTGTCTTATAGATTCCTGTGTAAAACTCTAGCTCTAGCACCTTCCTTATTTTAGTTTATATTGTTCTCACATGGTACATTTTCCTAAATAAAGTTGCGTTTCATCAAATTACCACAAACCATCTAACATAAAAACATACAGACATGCAGAAAACGTGGGGCCAGGTCGTGTTCCAGGAGGACTTTTTGGTTTCTGGGTCTCAAAATATAATGAATCTGCTATCTGTAGTATGCTGAGTGCACTGTGATTGATGGGAACTTAGGGGCCCAGTTATAAATATATGCCCAGGGCCCCACAAAAAGTTTATCTGGCTATGGGTATTTGTAGAATTGGGGGGACACATCTAAGCCGGTGGAAGGTGGTTTTTCTTTGTCGTGGAGGTTTACAAAGTGGATAATTCAGTTTCATTTCCAAAAGAAACTGCAGTTTTGGTTTTTCTTTTGCAAATCTGTGTGATCATCTCGCTGCTCGTGTCGCTGCCCTACTGGACCAGTACCTCGAATTTGTACTAAAATACAGTAATTGAGTAAATGTATTTAGTTACATTCACAGACTCTTTCTGCTGATGTCACTGCATCTAATGAGAAAATGAATAACTAAAACGTAACTTCAATTCAATTTTCCTTTAGTTAAAGAGTGCTTTCAGCGTTTTACAAGATTTCTGCACTGAGGCAGTTCATTCTGCCATTTAATTGTGGTTTCTGTGAAGGTTTTGAAATGAAACAAGTCATCATTCAATCAAGATTTAACCTTTATAACAGTCTAACAGCCTGTTTATCAGAGTTTTCCCACAGATCTTTGGTTTTCAGTAAAATGAATGTGTTACAGATTCAGAGAGCTCCTCTGTGAGAATGAACAGCAGCAGCTGCTCGTCACGCATTACAAGTCTGTGTTTGATCCAGACAAGAAGGGCGATCCTGCAGCCCTCCAGCTGTGAGAGAACAACATGTGGCGGTGCTGCTTACATCCGCTCAGAGTGTCCCAAATTCCCCCTGCCTCAGTTTTTCTAGCAATTAGTTAATGCTGCCTGGATGACCCAGCACCCTGCAGACTCTGGTCCTGTGCAGGACTGGACAGTTTTAATTCTCAATCCGTCTGAGTGTGACTCAGCTGCCCTCAGTACAAAGTGTTGTTATCCTGAAAGTCTGAGACTTTAAATGAGGCTTAAAGGACTCTCAAGGGAAAAAAGAAAGAAAGAAAACGGCAGATCTCCAGTTCTCAAACCTGCTACACGTTACTGCATCTCCTCTTAGCTTTTGTTTGCTGGTAATAAAAATCATACTTTTGCACCATTACAAAATAGACAATCCACAGTTTTCCTTTGTTTAGTTACAAACAGGGCCGTACAGCAGGATTTGTCAACCTTTTCTGGCTCATGATCCTGAATTCAGCAATTGGAGAGTTCTCAATTTGACTTTTTTATTCTTTCTTATTCTTTTAAGAGTGAGCATGTAACAAATACATGATACTAGTTAGATTATATAGATTATAGATTATAGGTTATACGGTGCAGTATGTAAATGATGGTACATTTCAAACTTTTAGAATAAACAATGTCAATATATCAGCTTTAGAAATCTCCTTCGGCCACACGTGGGGTCCTGAGCCAAATGTTGAGAAACTTATTTATTTTGTTCTTTATTTAGGGCGGCTGTGGCTCAGGAGGTAGAGCGGGTCGTCCATTAATGCCCAGGTTGGCAGTTCAATCCCCAGCTCCTCCTGTCCATGTGCTCTCCTTGAGCAAGACACAGAACCCCGAGATGTTCCCGTGGGCAGGCTAGCGCCTTGCATGGCAGCTCTGCCGCCATCGGTGTGTGAGTATGAATGGGTGAATGAGAGTTAACACTGTAAATCACTTTGTCCGGTAAGGTAGAAAAGAGCCATATAAATGCAGTCCATTTACCAGTTTATTTTATAGGGGTGAGTGCATAGCATGGACCAATGCAACATACCACAGCCTAAGATCATTTCCAATGTCCATCTCTCAGTGGTGGAGGAGGTCCTCAGATCCTTTACTTAAGTAAAATACCAATACAACAAACAAAAGTAAAACTCCTGCATTTGAAAGTTTACTTAAGGAAAAGTACAAAATGTATCAAAAGTAAAAGTACGTGTCCCCTTTGACTGATAAATGATCATATATGTACATATATATATATAATTGTTAGTACTGATGCATCAATGTTAGAGCAGCATGTTACTGTTGGAGCTGCTCCAGGTGGAGCTGGTTCGAACTACTTTATATACAGTTAGCTACTTTAGTCCAGGGGTTCCCAACCTAGGGGTCGGGCCCCTCCAAAGGGTCATCAGATAAATCTGAGGGGTCGTGAGATTAATTAATGGGAGAGGAAAGAAGAAAAACCACAGTTCTGATACACAAATTTTATAGTCACTTTTCTGCATTTGCTTTTTGGGAAATATCTGACCTGTTTTAGCCTCTAACAGTGATTTAAATGAAACCATATGAGAGGTTTAGAGGGGAGATCCCTCTTTGGTAGAACTGCGAGTAGAAACTGCTTTTTTGTAAGGGGTTTTGTTTTGTTTTGTATTATTTAAGCTTATCATATGTTTCTTTAATGTAAAATCTTCGTCTGTAAAGTAACTACAGCTGTCAGACAAATGCAGTGAAGTAAAAAGTACAATATTTCCCTTTGGAATATAGTGGAGTAGAAGTAGAAAGTAGAAATACACAAGTACAAATACTTCGAAATTGCAGTTAAGTACACTTGAGTAAATGTACTTAGTTACTTTGCACCACTGCTATCATTAGATGGGACTTTATACAACACATAACCTAACAAGTAA
>NTHP01000696.1:245918-266311 GCA_003416845.1 Oplegnathus fasciatus
TATATATATATATATATATATATATACAGTATATATATATATATTTACAGTATATATATATTTACGGTGTATATATATATATATATATATCATATCATTATTTTATTATTCTCTATTATTTTCTATGATGCATTATTTATAGGGTTGGTTTTATGTTCCTTGCTGGTCAAATCATATTACTGTTTTTACTGTTTTGGGAGTCCTGTATTATTTTTGAATATATTTTTTTAAATGATGAATTAAGTATAGTTTTTTTATGGTCTGCCTTACAATTAAGGTTTTATTTGCAATGGGGCTTGAATATTTACATTTATTGGTTTCTTTCTTTCTTTTTGCCAGACTTTGTTTCAAGGATATAAGTCGTTTTGTCCATCTTTATTTATCCATTTATTCATCTGCTTGTCTGTTTATCCGCCTCTTCATTTCTCCCTTAGCTCCGCGAATCTTTTATTTTGAAAAACAAAAACAAAAAACAAAACCAGCAGTCTTTCGCTTACTGTATCCGGTGACGTCATCAAGGTGTAGCGCTTGAGCAGGTAAATTTGACAGATTTTAGCCCGCCCTTTGGCTGCTACACACACACACACACACACACACACACACGCAGAGGATGAGAAAGCGATGTGAGTCACTTCTGTGGAAGAAAATCAGGAACTTCGCTGACGAGAAACTCCACGTTGTTGTTGCGTGAAGTGTGTTTGTAATGAAGCCCCGTCGGGTTCTTATTCTTTTTATTTTGGCCGCTCGGTGCTGGGCAGGAAGCCGGGCCGCTGTGGCTGTTTGGGGGGACAGTTTGAAGGCCTGAACCATGCTGCCGGACGGTGCGTTCACTGTCCTGCTCCTGCTGATCAGTGGAGTTTCTGCTGTGATTGGTAAGTCATAATAAGGTTATATAATACAGCACATGTTGTATTTGTACTACATGTTGATCTTAAAATGAAATTATTAGATGTGTTTCTAGAATACTACGATTTGACAGTTTGAAGAATATGAAGTGACATTCATGTCCGGATGTTTTACTGTTGATGAAGCAGCCAGACAGGACTTTGGCTTCTGGCTACTCGTTCTGGGCTCTTGTCGGTGTTGATGTTTTGTGTTTAAGTCGTCAAGTAAAATTCAAATTAAATGTAAAAATGTTTGTGAATCATTAGAGTTAGTTAGAAATAATCAAAAAGTCTCATTTTCAGGTCTCATATTCATGTTGTTGCTGCAGGAAAAACAAAAAAAAACCCCATTTAGTCATTTAGTTTTATTTTTCTCCAGTTTAACCCTTTTATTTAAACAGGCAGTATAAGCATATACAAACACACAAAACCTGTAGTGTGTGTTCCACATTTAATTACAGTTTTAATAATTAGTCTGTGAAGTCATTTATCAGCGAGGCCTGACAAACGTTTCCTGCTCCAGCTTCTGAAAAGTGAGAATTTGCTGCTTTTGTCTGTTAAACTGAACTCTGTCTTTCTTTACTGTTTGGAAACGACTTTCTGGAACTCGTGGTGGACATTTGTTGTAGATGCTATGAACTACATTTTGTAACTGATCCGTCTGATGACAATGGATGGAAAAATAATAAAACCTTATGTTTAGAACTGAATGTGTCATGTAGAAAATATTTATTCGACTTTCAGGGGAAATTTGAGTGATACCGTGATGCATATAAAATATTTCTGGAGAGTTATAAATGTGTTCAAGGTCCGGGCTACATCATCTATCTATCATGGCTGTGCTTGTTTTCACTATGCAGTGAGTTTATGGCCATTTTACAATCAGCTTAATAAGTAGCCAGACAAACTTTTATCATGGGATGTTTTTTCTAAGCGGAGCAGTGGACAGCTATTTCCTCTTGAATTCATCATTTTAAAACAATGTGGGGTGTTTCTGGATGTTCCTGCCTCTTTCTGGGTAGGATGTGAGTGTAATGTGGTTTCTGTGTGGCCCGACTTCTGAAAAGGTTTATATATGGCAACAGTTTCCATCCCTGTTCTCATTTCCCTGCCGTGTGCTTCACTGATATTTTCTCAGGAACATGACTAATCGGTCCTCTTGCACTCTGTGTGGCGTTCACATTGAGTAACACGTTTCTGGAACTCCCCTTATCATTTCATGGTCTGGAGTTTCTTCACATTCACCTGAACAAATCACCCAGGTTGTAAAGCAAAGGTCGAGGCATGAAATACGTCGTGTTTGCAGTTGTTAAAAAGAAAGAGCTGCTTTATATCACACCAAACTGCTCAGTGATACCTTAATGTCTGATACGAACGAATGACTAATACCTGCTCACATTGTGCATTTCAGGGAAAACGGATAGCTCACCTTTAATTAAATGCCCGGGATGTATTTATAGAAATTAAATGTACAGTAGATACACTGATACACCATATGGCCAAAAGTATGTGGACGTACTTTCGTGTACTTTTAGATATGGGGCTGTTTTTCCTGTTTCCTGCTACAGCACACGATGATGGACAATACTGGTCTTCCAACTTTGTGTCGGCAGTTTGTTTTTGTCCCCTTTTAAGAAATGCTTTTCCCAGTTTAGTGTGGAAGAACTTGACTGGCCCGCACAGCCCCACCCAACACCTTTGTGATGAACTGGAGCAGTGTGAGTTGCAGTGATTACCAGTTTCCCCCCGTGTAAACAGCATCCACGTCAACAACCAAGTTGTAAATGCGACTGATTACTCTGACCTGCTAAATAATACAGAAGTGCCTGGAAAGGTGAACAAATACGAACACCTCACATTAGTCTGCGGTTTAATTAAATCCAGAATTTAGTGGATGTAGTGCCACATTGACCACCACATGCACAATATCTTTATCCTTCACATGACTAACTCTAATCATACAACTGTCCGGAACCTGAACACTTAAAAGTCGTAAACATGGGAACATTTCCCTCCACCATCCATCAGTATACGCCCCATATGAAATGAATGCGGCATTATTGCCCAGCATCAGTGTTTGACCTCACTGATGCTGTTGTAGCTGAACTGGAGTAAATCCCTGGAGTGTGAAACAAGAAGAGCGAAGGCTGTTAAAGCAGCACATTAATGCCCATTGTTTTGGGATGACATGTTCAGCAATCTCATGTTGGTGTTCATATGATGTTCAGGTGTCCACATACTTTTGACCACATAGTGTATCTATGTACTATCAGCAAAGGCCAAATTACGATATCAGATTTTGGAGTTTCTTTTGTAGTATGTCACCTAAAACAACGACCACGTTTGCATCAGAATAAAAGTGTCATAGTTTTGAACAACACTTATAGCTCATGATTAAATAAACCGCTGGGATGTTTGGTGGGAGTCAGAACCTGCAGACCGAAACGGTTGAAAACCACGTAAGACCGTAAAGGTTTTCCCATTTCCTGTCACATACCAGTGTACTTCTCTTTATTGGGATCTCACCTCAGAAAGCTACAACTATATAAATAATACTTCTGCATCGTTTCATGCCAAGTATCAGTTTATCACCCCGGTGTAATGACGAGGTTCTGGTGGTTTAAAGACGACCACAGTAAATAACAGCTTTGAATAAACTACGTATCGACTGGGGCTGCATCTAACGATTAATCGATTAATCGTTTGGTCTATAAAACATTAGAAAACAGTGAAAAATGCCCAACACAATATGTGAAGACCTCGTCAAATGTCTTGGTTTGTCCGACCAATAGCCAGATCCAAAAAATATTCAATTTATTATGATGCAAGACCAAGAAAAGTGGCAAATTTCCACATTTGAGAGCCTGGAACAATCAAATTTGAAACTTTTGCTGGAAAAATAACTTGAACGACGAGTCGATTATAAAAATAGTTGCAGATTATTTTTCTGTTAATCGACTAATCGTTGCAGCTCTAGCATTGACATCAACAACCATCGATGTGAAATCGATAAAGTACCAGTAACTCACTGTTTCTCTCCATCCATAAGTAAATATTGTGCACAGAAATCATGTGTTAGAACCAGTGCTTACAGTGATGTGATTACAGGTAGCATTAAACTCTCACAAAATGAAGCTGTTTGGTTTCTCCTTGACTTTGTAACAAGTTATCAAGTGTGTTCAAATAACATGTTTTTAAATGATGATATTTCTCGTCACGTTTCGCCTTGAGTGATGGTGACGGTGAAGGTGAAGAAAACCGGTCAAATTCATGAGAAGTTAAGTTATTGGAGCTTTTACTGCTGCCGTAAATTCAGCTGCACTCTGCCTTTGTAGGGCGGCATTGATACCCAGTGGTTCTGTGGATCCTGGGGGAAATAAATCCCGCACAACAACACATTGAGAAGGCCCGCAGGTGTACCGTTTGGTTTGGTTGGGATGAAAACCCTGCAGCCCTCTGTGGTGCATTCAGGGCCCATCATTTTTGTAAACTTTCCCTTTGTCTGAGTGAAGAAGCTGACAGACTTTTCACCTTTCACATGCTGCCGGGCTTCAGTTATAAACAGGTGGTGTTTTCATGTTTTTGTGACTAGTTGGTAGGACTCCTGTATGTCTACGAAACACACCTGTGACATTCTTTTCAGCAAAAGTAATTTGCTATCCAGAGATCCAAACCATCTCCGATGAAACGGGCCAATTGAGGTTGAAGGTTCATTAATATATCTATAAACACAATCCACTGATTGTGCAGCATCGCTGACCCTCTTCCTTTTCCTTGTCACATCTAAAGATCCAGCAGTTTCTAAATTTCATTCAGAACCTGAATTACAAACATCTCATACTGAATATAATTTATTTCTTCAGTCGTGAAGCAACTTTCCCAGTTTCATACTTAAATGACACTCAAATCTAAAGCGGAAAAGTTAAATTAAACACCTTGAATGTTGGTTTTGACCATCTTTTGTTGTTCATTTCATTATGTGATAGAAAAATTGTTTCCTCTGGTGTTTTGTCTATGTAGAGTAGCAGATGTAATCAATATGCGTTTACTATTTCCGACCTGATGAAGACACCGTGAGGCTGAATATCATTTTAAAGCAATATGCATGAATGAATATATATATTTAATATATTGTTTCTCCTGGCTCTGCCCAAGCATGCCTGGGAAAAAAAGCACTTTGGGGCTCCCTGCTACATGTGGAACAGATTGAGAACTAATTAAAAAACATTTGTTGTTTTCCATGATACCCATCTTAAAGAGACTATAACCTCTAGCCATGTCTACCTCCTCTGAAGATTAAAAACAGGCGAGGCGGTAGCGAAGAAACAATGAGGGCTGACTGGTGGAATGCTGAAGAGCAACCAGAATGGTGCTTTACAAACCTGTTGTTGTGCATCTGCTTCCTTATTGCTGCCAGTTACCAGTAACCACAGTACTGTTGTGATGTAGGACAAAGGGTGAAGCACTGAAGGCATGTTAGTGGCATTTTTTGGTTGAAAGAATGTACTACACCCTCCCTGGTTAATATGTAGATAAATATGTGTGTACATAGTTGATATGTAGCAGTGTAGGTGTAACTGCGTGGGAGTGCCGTGCCTGCACAGAAATGCTTTGATTTGCTCGGATGTATGATGCCCTCATCTAGCTCTTTCAGCGTGGGTGAAGGTTGATATTATTTGGTACACATCATGCGGCCGTGATATAACTTAACCAACACTTAAAGGAATACTGTAAAATGTGGAGGAAATAGCGTTTATCCAGGAGTTGGATAAAATTAACATCCGTTTCATCTCCGTGCATTCAGTACAGAAACTGGTGTTTAGCTCAGCACAAGCACGGCACCTGTTAACGTAGCCTGGCTTTATCAAAGATGCCTTCCAACAACTCCAAAACTGTTCATCACGGATCGTCTACAAGTGGTCCAAAATGCTGCAGCTAAGCTTTTGACCGGATCCTCCAAAAAGGTCTCATGTGACACCGATCTTGATTTCTCTCCACTGGCTCCCCATCAAATTCAGAATTCAATTCAAGGTTCTTGTGATCACATTTAGAGCCTTGCATGGTCAGGCACCTGCTTACATTAGAGATCTGCTGCAGCCCTTCAGTACCAGCAGGTCTCTGAGGTCCTCTGATCAGGGTCTGCTAGTTGTTCCTCAATCCAGGATTAAAACTAAAGGGGACTGTGCTTTTGAGGTTGTGGCTCCTAAACTGTGGATCTCTCTCCCTGTGGACTTAAGACCTGTTGACACTGTGGACACCTCTTAAAAAGACCCGTTTGTTTCGACTTGCCTTTGTGTAATTTTATTTTTATTTGTGTTATTTCTATTTTATGTTGTTTTATGTCTGTATGTATCCTTATTTCATGTGTGAAGCACTTTGTGACGTCTCTGCTCTTGAAAGGTGACACATAAATAAAGTTACTTACTTATTTACACTCCTTGTATTTAGCGTGTAGAAAATCAAAACAAGATCTGTGGTTTGATAAGCAGTTGGATCACACTTTGGAGCTATTTACTGACTCAGAAGTCCTCATAGTGGGGTTGTCTGATTGGGTTAAGGTCTAAAGACTGAACAAAGCCCACCTGACTTGCAGCATATAAATGAAGGTGTTTCACACCTGTAGTTTGGTTCTTTCAGTCCTGACAAAGAAAAAAACAGAAACATCGTTTCCTTTTAGATCTGCAGGTGATTTCATTGATGAGTTTTTCCTTTCTGCTCGAGTTAGTGGTTATCAGCGGGTGTAATCTTTCGCCAACTGTTGGCCACACAGTTGAATCTCTAAAACAGTTTAAACTGAACATTATAACCTTCATGAAGGGAAGATTTGTTGCAGGACTGCTGCATTAGACTGAATTAGTTTTAGTTAGGTGTTCCTAATAAACTGGAAACTGGGTGTAATTTAATTGTCAGATTGCCCTTTTGATTGCAGTGACCTCACAGCCTTTTCTTTTGTGCCAACAGCTGGCGAAAGATTACACCCACTGATAACCACTAACTCGAGCAGAAAGGAAAAACTCATCAGTGAAATCACCTGCAGATCTAAAGGGAAACGACGTTTCCGTTTGTTTCTTTGTCAGGACTGAACGAACCAAACTACAGGTGTGAAGGGCAAAACATCAAAGTTGATGTTTTGCCCTGGTGGGCAACATGATCGTGTTCAGTAAATATCATGGCAATCTGCTCATTAGATTTCTTTGGTATTAAAGGGGATAAAATGGCCAGACAAGACTTTAAATAATTGATTTCCTGTGTACATAGTGTCCATATGCTTTGTGATGAATAGGTGTACAGTTGTATGTCTATTTATGGGTTTTTCCTCTTTTCTTACTTGCAGTTCTGCCTCCAACAAACGTGTCTGTGAGCTGCCAAAATGTCAAAGTCACAGTCAGCTGGGAATACAGCAAAAAGCAGCCACAAACCAGCTTCAGGGTAAACATCAGCGGTTCTGCTCGGTAAGACTCAACTACTCTAAATTTGAAATAAGAAAATATAACTTTGGTAATTAGTTAGTTAGATTTAGTTCGATTAATAGTTAAATGTAGTTACATTTTTACACTTTTACATGTTACCACACAACGCACAATTGCCTGATTTCCAGACTATTTCTGTTTCGTGTTTACTGCAGAGATCTCAAAGTCAGATTAGAAACTGAGCTGTTTGTGCTGTTCTGGGTCTGTGTTTGGTGCAGACTTAAGTACACATGCTCAGTTAGTCTCCACTAGAAAAACCAGTGGTTAAAAACTATTGATAACTTGTAGGTTTATCTGATATGATTGCATATAGCATAAGAATGCATTTAGATTAAAACTGTTAATTTCTACATGAACCTATTAATATGAATGATGACAGAAAATGCATTGATCCTATTTTAATACTGGAATGATGAAGTCAATTAGAGAGTACAATTAGCAATGTTTAAAACTGGTAAGACTAGCGTGCTGTTTATGTTTCTGAATACCATCTTTGGCTGCCGATCTGATTCAGTGAGATGAAATTAATCTGTTGTATTGTTGCTCATATTTAAGGAATTATGTGACCGAAACCACAGACCTCCAGTATGATCTGAGCCACTTCGTCTGGGAATCTGAGGAGCGTTACATGGGTTTCAATTATGTCAGTGTAACAGCCATACAGGGAGGCATCCTGTCTGAACCAGTAAACTCTGCATCATTCACCTTTAACAAGTATAAGACGGCTGATATAAGATGTAAGTAACATGTAGATGTAAAATGTGTTTATTTCCTTGTAAATCAGATGAAACCAATTAGAGTCTGGTTCAAGTTAGAAGAAAATGTTTGAGATAGGAATAGAAATTACCTCGCCAAGTTTCTCTTGCAGAGATAAAATCTGAATTTCTCTTCACAGGTGAATTAGATTTCCCTCCTGTGGATCTGGATTTGAAGGATTCGGGGCCCTTAGTGAGTTTCATAAATCCCCTCCACTACTACACAGAACTGACGCAGGCCAAGAAGGATACTGCCACCTTTAAATTCAGTGTTTTTGTAGCTGGTGTAAGTACAAATAAAGTTTAAAGACTTTACCACAGTATGTGGAGGTGTTTTTAAAGAACATCACACTTCCGTTCAGAAAGAAAACAAAAAACACAGCGAGTAACACAGTGGTTTGAAAAAGGAGTTTACAACTCTGGAAGGTCAAAAGCTCAAAAGTTGAGCCAAATTCAAACTTTTTGCCCGACGACCCTGAGATTTAAAGCTGGAACCTCATCTAAACAGGCTTAAATTTTCAGTTTGTCCCGAGGTTATGGGGGGTCATTTAAATCAACAGTGGGGAGCATAAATTCGCTCAGAAAATGTCATCGCCATCTGCTTGTTAGACTATAAGCATCCGAAATGTCAACATAATGTCCTCAGTAAGGCTGAATTTAAATGTCTCGACTTAATCTCACTGACAGACTCGAG
Source organism: Oplegnathus fasciatus (assembly GCA_003416845.1). Taxonomy (NCBI): domain Eukaryota; kingdom Metazoa; phylum Chordata; class Actinopteri; order Centrarchiformes; family Oplegnathidae; genus Oplegnathus; species Oplegnathus fasciatus. The sequence continues at coordinate 254,722 of NTHP01000696.1, forward strand.
AGCTTATCAAGCACACTCATGACCGCAGGGGGGGCTGTCCGAATCCACAAGGGCCGCATGTGGCCTCATACACACTTTCCTCTGACTTTCAATGAGTCCGCTTCACCACCGTTAACTTAAAGAAATAATGATAATAATAATAATGCACACATCTGGCAGTAATTTCCAGTCACAGTACCATGAGAACCATCAGTAAATATGCTTTGAGATGGGTTACAGAGCTTGAATTCATATCCATGGAAAAGACTGAGATCTAAGTTCCCGTCTTGTTGTGCAATTTATCCCCTCGCGGTCCAGCACCCCGGTAGACTTCTGACTGAAGTCTGTGAGAACTCAGTCTGCCAGTCTAAAGGTTGGGCACTTGAATTCTGACAATTTTATGGCAATCTGGCCACTTTTTTTGGAAGCTTTCCGCCGATGTTAGCACCAGAAGAAAGGTCAGCATTTCACCAAAAAACATTTGGAATCGTCCCCCGTGGACCATGACTGTCCACAGCAAGTTTTTATGAGAGGCCTGTCTCATGAAGTTGTAGCGCTGAGATGATGTTTTCCAGCTAACTTTGTAATCCTGCTCCGTCGCACAGGCCTCAGTAGTTGTAGAGATGTCTTGCTCTGGACAGACAAACTGACAAGCATCACCGTCTTCAGACCCTGTCCCACACAAAAGTGTTGGGTGCTGTGGCGGTGTTTATTATGGCCCTGCTAGGGTTGGATATAGAGGACCAGTTCAGGAATGGAACCAGTTTTAGTTTAGGGATTTGTTAAAAGGTCACTTCACTCTGAGATTTCTGCCTCCACCCCAAAACAATGATGGTCAGATGCTTTGTTCATGATTGTAATAATATGCGAATAAGATGAAAAGCAATGATGATATTAATTATTATGTTGTGTGATGTTTCAGAAAAATTTTACAAAAGACTGCACGGTGGAACAGAAAAACTGCAGCCTTGATTTCTCGTATCTTGAGGGCGTGGAGGAGAAGTGCGTCAATCTGACAGGACAGCTGCCTATCAGGAACAGTGTCATGTTGATCAGAAAGATAGACCACATCTGTCCCAGTAACTCAACTGGTAAGTCTGAACTGGGATGGGTTTCTTCAAAGACTTATAGTATGCTGCATCAAAAATGTGTCTGTACATTTTTGTTAGATATTTCTGGTTTACAAGGATTAAATAGAAAAATAAAACGGCGGCCTGGTACTTCTGTCTCACACAAATAAACAGCATGGGCACAGCTATTAACAGGCAGTGGTGGAAGAAGTATTCAGATCCTTTACTTTAGTAAAAGTACTAATATTACACTGTGAAAATACTCTACTCCAAGTAAAAGTCCTGCATTCAAAACCTTACTTAAATAGAAGTATGTAAGTATTATCAGCAAAAGTTACTCCAAGGTAGTAAAAGTACTCGATGGGCAGTAAAATGTTCCCTGTCAGTGCTTTATTATTTTATCTGATGTTTTTGAAACGGGCTTTGCTTGCTGTAATCATTCCTCCTGTTCACTAAAGATCCTTTCCTAACCAGCTTTCAATGTGATTCAAGTGATGGACGACAAAAATACCCTTAGCGGCCTCTTTATTAGGTACACCCGTACAATCTACTGAAATTCAGTACAACAGCCTGGCCGTAACATCTGGCTTCACAAAGTTGATAATGTTCAGTTTTTGGTGACATTTATCTGAAATGTGTAAATTCAATTATGTTTATTACCAGAGGCGTAGGACGGGGGGAACAAAGGGTACTACTTTACAGGGTCCAAAGGTGTGGAGGGGTTCATGAAAATTGCTTGTAATAATAATTTTAAAATAATTATTACACCAAATCAAATAGGGCTTCTACAAAATACAAATATTAGAAACACTAACTATGACCTCAATGCATCAACATATAATGACCTCTATGACAGTGTCAGCAAAAGGTGAACATTGTAAGCATCCTAAAAGGGGGCAGAACAGTTGCATTGGATTGCATTAGACTGTACTGGTGTACCTAATAAAGTGGACACTGAGTGTATATTTGAAAGTTCAGCTGAAGTTAATTTCAGCTCTCTGAGTTATATCTTTCAAAGTTGAACAGTTTTGTTAAATCAGAAAATTTCCAAACAATGAAACTAAACCGTTTTTGTTTTTTTTTATTGCAGAGATCTATTGGATCGTGCTTATTATACTGCTGTCCGTCACTGTCCTCATAATCATCGGGGTAACAATTGTCATCTGTATGACAAGCGCTTGGACGTTGACGAAAACCCCTCTACCCAAGCTTCTGGACGTAAGGCGTCAAATTAGAAAAAACAAATAAAACATTGGTAAATGTGTTGCTTTGGTTGGTTTTAACCTTTGTGTAAAACCTTTCGTCTATCCCTGTTTTCTTGTCACCGAAGGACTTTCCAGACTTCAGAGTACAGACCGCTATCGTGTCCACGACACCCTTCAGTTCTGTTACTGTCCACCAGCCCTGCAAGAATCCTTCAGTCAGCTCCGAGGAAGACGACCTCCAGGACGGCGGCGCCGGCTATGATTTTCGGCCTCCTGCCTGCTCGTATGCGGAAGGAGCTGTGGGGTTGCTATCAGATGACTCTGCAGACGACTCTGAGAAAACAGAGTGTGTGTCAGTTCATTCGGAGGAGGAAGAAGAAGAAGAGGAAAGGCCCTATGACCGCCCACACGTTCTGCAGGTGGACATGGGTGATGGAGACATGGTCACGGGTTACTGCCAGAGGTAAAACCACTGTCAGAGGACTTGACTTGGGATTACAGTTCGTTAAATGATGGTTTGAACTTCGGGTAATCCAGGACCACCATCTCATATTTGTACCTCGGGGCTAACTATGCACAATAAAGCCTAAACCAGTGCACTCAGGGAGTTGGTGCCTTGCTCGAGAGACCCCTGAGAGAAGTTGGGAGTGATGCTGTGGTGCCCCCCACTGCCCTCAAAACCTTTTTCTTTCTGACTGCACTGAAAGATTTTACTCTCTGGATTGACCCTTAAGCCGTCCTCTCCTTCCAAACAGATATTTCAGGATTGTACGTGGGATTGGGGGCTACCCGTAACACCTTGCAAACAGCTCCAGGGAAAAAAATGAACAGTAGATGAACCAGGATCACTGACCTACACACTCCACCTTTTAAACAACAGGTTTAAGGATATTGTTGATTTGCCTTGTACATGTTTTTGGTGAATCTGGAAAAAGCCTGATCCTTTACTACAAAAATCAACACAAAGAGGATTAAAAAGACTTCAGCATGCACTGAACAATGTGGAGCAACATTTTGGAGAACAACCTTTCACCAATATGAAATCTCGGCCACATTTATGCCCCTTTTTAAAGAAGATACAGCGGTTAACGCTGCTGTTTGACTCTGTTGTACCAGGAAAGAAACAGGTGATCTTCCAGTCACCTTCCAGCTGTTTTCTGTTTTTCTGGTTACAGATGTTGCCAGTCTCAGCTCCTGTGGCATTTTATCAGATGCAGATGCAGTGCAGATTATTGTCTAAGAACGGCTACTTCAAAACACAACAGGGAGATTTTTATCTCGGGGAAACATGTTTTTATCTTCGCCAGCATTTATGGTTTTGTTTTTTATTTTTATTTTTTTTCTTAAATTGGACAGTTCACCCAAATGACACACCAAAAAAGTGGTGTCTCGTCATGTAGATAGTTTTGGTTTGAGATTTCTGCTGCCATCCCAGAACAATGAGGGTGAATGAGACTTTGGTTGTGGTGTCCAGAGAATTTAAATACTTATTATTTCGAAAAATAGACATATTGCGTTCTACAAATAATAATCCACAGAACACACTGTCACCAGTTTTCATAGGGACCATTTATTTGGTAGAAAGTAGTTCCAATGAAAACTGGTCTGGATTGTCCAGAGCAAACATGGAAACTTGTTTATGCAACGAGATGTTCCAGTTGAATCTTTTAAATGGAATTTTTTGAGCATTTTGAGCTCCACAAACAGAATTTCATTAAATTGTACTGAGATGGCAGCAAATAAAACCAGACTACTTACATGATGAAGTACCTCAAGAGTTTTTCTGGCATTTGGGTGAAAGACTGGTTGTTCTGAACAACCTTCAAGGGTTTTGTTTTAAACTGAGCACCTCATACGTTCTGGACACTCCTGGCAGCAGATTTGCAGGTCTATAAAGACCTTTCAACCTTGGTGAGAGTGCCACACCTAATCAGTGCCACCACACAACTGCAGTTATCAGTCAGTTTTTCCATCTGCTGTTGTTGGGCAATGTGCGACCTGCAGAACTGGCTCTGCAGGTGTTGTGTTGGGAGCGTCTTTCTTTTGTTTGCATCGGGAGGATTAGGTTTGTTGTTTACATTACTTCAGGGTTGCTCATATTTTTAAAGTTGTGGTATGTTTTTATATATAACCTCTTGTATAAGCACTAAAGCCAAACCTCTCTCTCTTATATTTATATTTATATATACATATATCTCTGATCTGATGCTCGTTTGCGTGAGAAGAAGGAACGTCAACATGTTGCTTTGCCAAAGATTTTCTGGAGTCAGCTGACGCTCAAATAAGCATCAGTCTGAGAGATGATTATCAGCTCACCTGTGGAGAAAGTACAGTATGATGACATCAACATGAAATCTCACAAAAATTGTATTTTAAATGTTTTTAATAAAGACATGAACAATATTGATATTTGCTTTTGTTAATTCCAAATATAAAGAGGTGTTTGTCGGGCTGGGTATAAAAATCCTGATATGATGCTGAGCTTTGGCAAAGATACCCAAANAAATGTGTTAGATGAGAAGATTGATACCACAAAGACTGGAAACAGCTAGTCAGGCTCTGTCCAAAGGTACCAAAATCCCCCTACCAGCACCTCGAAAGCTCCCTGATTAACACCTTATATCTCTGTAACCTGGCGGTTTGTCCTTTTTAACACTTCTGTTGTTGTACTAATTCAACAGATATAAACATGTTAATCAGTGAGCTTTAGAGCTGGTAGGTGGATTTGTTACCTTTGGACAGAGCCAGGCTAGCTGTCGTTGTGCTAAGCTAAGTCAGCATGCTCGCGTACAGACACGAGCGTGGTATTGATCCTCTCATCTACTACTGGGCAAGAACACGTGTAGTAATAAGCACAGTTCCCAAAATGTGGAACTTTTCCTTTAAATGTGGTTGAACATGAGCAGCCGCGCAAGAAAATAAATAGTCTGAAATTGCCAAACATTTAGATTTTAAATCAGGATCTGATCAGAGGATGAGTAAAACATTCAAAAACCAACTTTTGGTACAGAAGTTTTCGATCCTCTGTGCTATGAAAACATTTCGCCTTTAGTTTTTCTGGATTTCAAACTGTTACAACATGATGACCTGAGCCGGTTTACTGTAGATAAAGTTCACTTTTGCTCCTTATATTTAAAGTTGACTTGAATGAACTTCATCTCGTGATGATTTGAGGAAACTCTGGTCTAAAAACCCGGAGCCTCTCAGCACCCCGTCAGTCCTCTTGTTTGGGGTTGTTTGTCGTCCTGTTCAGCTCCACTGAAGTGAAGAGCAGCGTGACCACTGGTGACGCCGTCCACGGGTAAAAAGTCTGTGCGGGCGGAGAGCCGGCAGGTTGCTACTAAAGCTTCAGGCCTTGAACATTCATTCTCAGGTTCAACATCTGCTTCTCCTGTCGGACTTTTTCTTCCTTGAACGCCATCTTGTTGGCTTTCTTCTCTCCTCTCCTCTCCTATTCAGACACAGAAGTAGAATTTAACACATCGTACTGTACAAATATTTTCATGTCTTCATCATTTGTTGACGTATTTTCCTCTGTGGTTGAGACCTATTGTAATACTGATGATGCCCTTCTTGGGGTAAATATTTGAATCCAGGTTGTGGTGTTTGCAGAGTAAACACAGAACGATCAGGCTCTGATATCATTTGCCCTTAGATAAGAGCAAAATCAAATGAATGACAAATCACTGACATGAAACATCTTATTGAGCAGATTACTATTCTGTATTCTTTTTATTGACGACAAATCCCATGAAAAGAGCAAAACACGTGACTCCGTCTCTTAATACTTTACCCATTAACCATTGGTTCCTACTGAAGATGTAAATCTTTAAAAACAACTCACAAATATATGGTTTCATTTCTAAAAAAGGCTCCGTAATTCCTAAAACAGCTGCTCACTGTAGTTTTTATTGAACAAACAAGAGGAAATAGTGCGTTTGTTGGGGACTATTTTCAGCGGGGGATGACTCCACATTTGGTGCTCTAGTGAGTATTTGGGGCAGCAGGACGGTGTATGTGGGATTGAGTCAAAATAAACTACAGGCGTTTGTTTAAGCCTTAAAAAAAAATGTGGGTGCCGGCTTACCCGGCTCTCTGGGAGAAGACCAAGCCAGTGTTTCCCCTATGTTCAATCAGTGCCACTGCTGAATTATTATCCTCCCTCTCCTCATTCTCCAAAGGACATCTACGTAGCGTGACAACTTTAAGCAACAGGGCAGTGCATAATGTTTGTGCGTAGCGAGTGTGTGGTTGAGCGAGTGAGAGAGAGAGAGCGGCAGATAAGAGATGAATGCGGGTGGAGCAGAGGGAAAGGTTAGCAGTAAGTAGTCGTACTGGCAGTAAATGTACAGTACAGGCTGCAGTGTGTCACTTACTAAATGCTGCAGCTTCTCAAGACCAAGAAAAGTCTCGTCTGTTGTTTCCTTAACTGCTGGAAAAGTGAAAGAGCCGAGCAAACATCTCCCCTGTGCTCCCGACTACAGTCTGGAAGCTGCTATGTAACGTTTTATATATATCCTACTTTATATTATTAGGCTATATAAATTTAAAGGAAGTAACGTTAATAACTTTACTTGGCTGCATGTCATTACTACCTACTTGTCGAGTGTTAAGAACGTCAGGTACAAGCTTAGACTAAACTGGTGCACAACTTTGTCCTGTACACATAGCCTACATCTCGATAGTTAAATTATATTTAAATTTTCAGATGAGTCTGAAAAACTGGTTGGTTTGGAAAAGAAAGGACAATGGTGACCATGGAGGAACTGAGGTTGGAAAAGCAAATTATGCAAACTAGTCACCTTATAAGCTAATGAGAAGTTTCTTTTGGATTTTAGCCTACAGATGTTTGGTAATTTTATACAGAAGGGAGTGAATAAATATTCTGGTTCTTACATGTTGCCTGTCTAAGTGCTAAAGTGTGTTACAGAAAATAAGACGTGTGCGAGCATCAATGGGCTTCACACCAGAGCCAGAAAAATAAACGTTGTTGTTCTACAAATAATAATCCACAGAACACACTGTCACCAGTTTTCATAGGGACCATTTATTTGGTAGAAAGTAGTTCCAATGAAAACTGGTCTGGATTGTCCAGAGCAAACATGGAAACTTGTTTATGCAACGAGATGTTCCAGTTGAATCTTTTAAATGGAATTTTTTGAGCATTTTGAGCTCCACAAACAGAATTTCATTAAATTGTACTGAGATGGCAGCAAATAAAACCAGACTACTTACATGATGAAGTACCTCAAGAGTTTTTCTGGCATTTGGGTGAAAGACTGGTTGTTCTGAACAACTTTCAAGGGTTTTGTTTTAATCTGAGCTCTTCATACATTCTGGACACTCCTGGCAGCAGATTGGCAGGGACTATTTTCAGCGGTGGATGACTCCACATTTGGTGCTCTAGTGAGTATTTGGCCTACATCTTGATAGTGAAATTACATTTAAATTTTCAGATGAGTCTGAAAAACTGGTTGGTTAGGAAAAGAAAGGACAAAGGTGACCATGGAGGAGCTGAGGTTAGAAAAACAAATTATGCAAACTAGTCTTTGTCACTGAGTTTTAGCTTGAGAAAATGTTCGTAACTCGGTGCAGAAGCCACTTTTAACATTTTGCTTCATTTTACAGTAAATAAACGGTGTAAGTAATTTTCTGTGCCGTGGCATTTCAGTTTTTGATATTAATTTCTACAGATAAATGTAAAAAGCTGTAAATTAAGACAATTAATTTTAGCTGTAATTAATTTTACGACTGATTGGGGAAACACTGCAGGCTGCTGCGTCTCGCTTTCCCAACAACACATCTCGTTGAGCAGGGATTCAGCCAGGTGACGAAACTGGCAGAGAACCACCAAGCGCAGGGCTCACACTAACTTTCAAAGCAATTTAGCTTATTTCCTTCGGAAGTTACGATAAATAGGCCTAATAATGAAACCCTACATATCCCAGCAGCCTCAGACTTTTTCCTTGGAAGGCTGCTCTTGTTTTCCGTTGGAACAATTAATAATAACGCTGTTTGGCATTTCTGACTGGCTGCTGTTTGTGATCAATAACGAGACCTAATTAAAGTTTGAATGTCAAATTTCTAACCGTTTCATTTGTTTAATGCTCATAAATATAATTTCTTTTTTGCTCCCTGGGAAACTAATGATAATGATATTCCAACGCTGCCCAAATTTTAATGATATAACACAGAATAACAATCAATATAATAATATTCAGGGAAGACAATGAGCCTGCATTATATTTGTTGGGGGCGGTAAGGGACCTGGAAAAAAGTTGAGAATCACTGTCCTACATGAACTTAATATTTTCTGCCAAAGCCTGAACAGTTTGGATTCTTTCATATGACACGTTTCTGTTTTTGTCTGCTCTCTTCTCGCTGGTTTGAAGTGGGCGAGGCTCAGTTAGAGAGCTCTGATTATCTCTCAGGATTTAGAAAGAAGAAGGTGACAGATGTGAGATTGTTTGTTGATGTTAACAGGTCACTGTCAATCAAATGTGATCAAACCACACCTGCACAGCCCCGATGAAGCAGATTAGTTTTTAACTCTGTTAGTAACACTACAGGATGTTTTGTTTTGTTTTTTTTACTTTTGCTTCTCTCTGCCTCTCTATCTCACCTTGCGTTCTTCTTTGACAGCCTGTTTCCTTGCTTTCCTCTCCTCTTTGCTCTCCTCCTTGTCTCGGGGTTGGGTGGAGACACGAGGCAGGTCCGAGTCGTTGATCCTCGTCATGCGCTCCGCCTGCTTGGTGGTCAGGCCTCTGGCAGGAAGGACGTCCAGGGGGATACCCGTCTTACTCGACACGCGGATCGCCTTCGTCTGAGGACAGAGGGGAAGAAAAAAAACAGCCCATCTTTAGTCAATGTGTTCGAGTGCCTGGATTCAATCATGAAGTGTCTTGACACCAGGGTTATTTCAAAAGGTAGTAACGAATTAGTAAAATTATAAAATCCGGCGCTGTAATATTCTCAAACTCTGGCTCGATTTTTGTGTTCAACAGCTTGACTTTCCAGAAGTCTCAGCTACAACCTTCAAATCTTTTTTCTCCTATAGTTTGGTGATGTTTTCTAAAATCTGCCTTCAGACTTCTTCTCTATCTGTGCAGTAAAGGGTTGAACTTAACTGTAAAAAGTATTATGATATATTGCCGTAAACCCTGGCTGTCCTGGACTGGGAAAAGTAATCAACATAGGAAGGCTTATGTGCTGCCTTTAATAAGGCTTTGTTCAGACTGCAGCCAAATAAAATGTGTTTCTCAAATCAGATCTTTAAGACAAACCGTCCGCACTCTTATTTGCAAGTGATCAGATCGGATTTGTGTGTCCAGACATCACCAACCTATCTGCATGGGTTGCTGTGGTAACGATGTAGGCGTCAGTAACTAAGTACTCTGGTGACGCGGCTTTCCAGCGCTGTCAAGTCGCGGTGAAGAACTCCTCCGTTGCACCAGACAAACTCAGCGACGGTGGAGGCAGGTATACATTGCGATGTTACGTGCTGCAGTCACGGCGGACTTCACTGTGCAGCGAGAGGTCCTGCACAGAGAGAGCGTCCGGACTGAGACGCATCTGTAGAAATCCGATTGGGATCTCATTTCAAACCACCTCCAAATGTGGTTTGGATCCGATTCGCAAAAATCGCATTTCATGTGGTTTTTTGCAGTCCAGACCTTCTAAAATCAATCTGGATATAATTTGGATATGCCAAAAAACAGATTTGGGCAGGAAGTCTCAACAAAGCGTATTAGTACTTCATATGTAATCGGGCTTGTAGGCATGTACTATGTCTTCACTCTGCAGTCTAGTGTACAGTATTTCCAGGACAGCACTCCAGGTGTTGGATAATTAACCGTATCAGATCTAATAGCAGGTAAAAAGAATACAAAAGAAGGTGTTTTCATACCTTTGGTGGCTCTTTAATGACTTTGGGTCTGTTATATATGTTGGAATACGTGCCTGGAGAAGACAAGAAACATCATGCAGTCAAAATAAGATATACAGAATACAGATAAATGAATACTGTCAGTGTCTCACCCACATACTTACACCCTTCTCACCATAAAATACATTCAACTGCCGTAATTAAGTCGCCTCAACACCTAAAAATTTGAGTGTTTTTTAAATCATCTGAGTCGGAACATCACATCTATCAAAGAAGTTGAAAAAAGATAAACACACTGACCCTTAAACTTATAAAAATCTTTTTTTTTTATGCCAATCAAATAGGAATTACAACCAATTTCAACTTAAAAGTTTAAATTTAAAAATGAAAGCAGTTGTTGAACCATCAGAAGTGAGACTGCATGACTAGTTTCTCACCAACAGAAACCACAATATTTTTAAAAATCTATCAAACTTGAGAGGAGCACTGAGGAGCATTTAATATGCAGTATACACAACATCACTTTTAAGAATTTCGATTGGTGCTTTATTACCGCGGGAGTCAACCTTTGACCAAATAAGCTTTACTGCACCAATATGGAACAGATAAGACTTTAACCTTTGGCTCCCAATGAAAAACTGAAAGCTGTCAGGCAACAGGCAAACACATATTGTGGTCCCATTTTCTGTTTCCAATCAGAGCCAAGTCCTCCGACACTGCCGACGCTGAGGTCCGATCTAACGTTCAGTTTGAAAGAGAAAAGTTAAAATACGACAGCGTGGATCCTGAAGTTTTATTACAGAAGACGCCCACGTTTTCAGTCAAAGTCAATAAACAGGACAACCCTCCATGTTACAGCTCATAAACCTTTCGTGAACTGTTCTGGGGTCACCTCTGCCGTTTCATCTTTACCTGTGTGTCGCGACTCCCACTGAACCATCTGTGATCATCTTTGAGAACTGCAGGTCTCTTTTAAATGACGGTTCTTCAAATGGCTGCTAGAATTTCTGTTATTCTAACGAGCTCAGTTGCTTTTTAAACATTTTAAACATTTTTTTAAACATACTCCCAACACATTTGAGGAGATGCGCTTCTTTGCTTTCTTCCTGAGTTAGATGAGTTCTGAAGTTTGATTTCAGTTTCATCTTTGTGCTGTGTTTAGCTTAGCAGAAACACTGGAAGCATCTCGCTGCATCAGCAGTGTCTTCTAACAACTAGTCTTTTTTTTTTTACACAATGTGTGTCAATAACTAACGCCTGGAAAAAAGGCAAACAAAGTAGGGCTGCAACTAACGATTATTTTCATTATCGATTAATCTGTCGATTATTTTCTCGATTAATCGATTAGTTGTTTGGTCCATAAAATGTTAGAAAATGGTGAAAAATGTTGATCACTGTTTCCCAAAGCCCAAGGTGACGTCCTCTAATGTCTTGTTTTGTCCACAACCCAA
>NTHP01000696.1:287288-306782 GCA_003416845.1 Oplegnathus fasciatus
TGCTCACCTGGCAAAACATTTGGCTGTGTCAGTTCAGCTTTTCAACTGTACTTCTGTCGTCTTGTTGCACTCCCTGTCGTCTGACTGTGTTCTTATGAATGTCCTCCTGATGTGTCGTCACTGAAATTTCTCAGTGAAATGTGGAGCAAAACTGATTTGTGTACCTCTCATTGCATGACTTCACATTTTTTGATACGGGTGTGTGAATGTGTTTCGCACCATATTCACTGCAGCAACTATAGCAAAAATGTGAGCGTGTGAGTTTCTTAATTTGTGATTTGTAGAATAGGATTTGAGCACCTGCAATGAAGAATTTGAGAAGGTGTAACTGTTGTGTTGTGTTTGTGGGAGAGATAAAAAAAAAAATAGACAATTTTGCAATTCCTGAAGCATTTTCCTCTGTAACTTCAAATTTACTGATACACATGTGTGACTATTTTCTACAACTACAAATTACACTGTCACAGGTGCTCAGTTGTTTTGCTCCAATAATACCTTCATAGAGGCTGTTCCAGAGTCTGGGTGCCAGGACAGCAAAAGAGCAGTCACCCTTGGTTTTTAGTTTGGCACGCGGTATAACCAATATGGTTGGTTGAATGACCTAGGTGACCGCTTGGTGGTGTAAGGACGAAGTAGCTCGGAAATGTAGGCAGGAGCTAAGCCATGTAGTGCCTTATAAGTAATTAAAAGAATCTTAAAATCGATCCTGAACTTCACTGGTAGCCAATGCAGTGAGGCTAAAATAGGAGTGATGTGAGATCTATGGCCAGTCGTAGTTAACAGCCTAGCTGCTGCATTTTGTACAAGCTTGACTAAGGCAAGTGAAAAGGGCATTGCAGTAGTCGAGACAGGAAAAAATTAAGAGGTGAATGATACGTTTCAAGTCAGAGGCCGATAATAATGGTCTGATTTTTGTAATGTTTCTGAGTTGAAAAAAAACGTGATTGAACCAAATTTTTGACATGGTGTTCAAATTTCAATTGAAGGTCAAATATAATGTCAAGATTCCTAGAGTTTGGTTTGGCATAGGGGGCAAGTGGGCCAATACACTGAAAAATGCTATTTGTAGTATTTTCAGGGCCAATAATGAGAAGCTCAGTTTTGTCAGAATTTTGTTGAAGACAGTTGGGAGACATCCTGTCCTTTATAGCTGTTAACAGTTGTGGAGAGTGGCTAGGTTGCTGAAATAATCTGGTTTTACTGAAAAATGAGTGTCGTCCATGTAACAATGATGATATACAACCAAAGCGACTGATTATCTGGCCCAAGGGAAGCATATACAGAGAGAAAAGAATAGGCCCAAGAATTGACTCCTGGGGCATCCAATATAACAATGGAGTGGATAGGACACATGAGGTGCATCTCAAGTCTTTTATTTGATGTTTCTTTGCTTCTCAATCCTCGCTTGAACCGGAAGTCGTTCTGGTCCGCCATGTTGAAGACCATCCCAAAGCTCTTATTTCTGCTCTGAGGAGCAAGGAGGGATCTCTGAGGAGCCATGAGCGAGGATACACAAGAGAAGCCTTCTCGGAAGACTTTTATCGACCGACACCCCCTTATTGGATATCAGTTATTGATTGGACGCTGCAGCTGATTGGACTGATCTGATACATCAAGTGAAGACAGATAACAGATTAAACTCAAGAGTATCACTCTTTATATTTGATTTGTTTTCTGATTCATTTCTTCATTTATTAGAAAGATTTTTCTTGTCATGATGTGTTATTTCTCCCATTAACTTTTACTATGGATACAATTAAAGTCAGAGAGAGGAGAGTCTGTCTGTCAGCAAGAAACAGTTTTTACATAATTTATCCTCATTTCTATTCAGTCACATGTGAGGCTGATCATTCCTGAGCNTTCATATGCAGGTGTTTGTTAAACAGGTAACAGGCTACAGAGAGAAAACACTGCTGCTCTGCCACTGAGAACTGTGCCTTTATTAGTATTAATACAGTGCACATGTGTGCAGACACAAACTCCATCAAAAGTCTCCACAGCTGTGAAAGCCGACAGACAGCTGATCCAGCTGTGATCAGCTGCCGCCGTCATCAGAAACGGACGTCGCTTCACGTGACGCTCCAGAGGAAAGGACATCTCATTTCTCTTAAAACATATTTCCTCGTTTCCTCTCTCCTCACATGGTTTCCTTGCGTCTCTCCATGCATCATCGGTGGGAGGGACTAAGACGCAAGGAAAGGATGCAAGTGAGGGAAACGTGGATGCAATTTAAGAGACTTGGGATGTACCCATGGTTACCCATAGAGACTGAAAAGCGTCTATTCGACAAATAAGACACAAACCACTCTAGGGAAATCCCTGAGATACCAACCCATCTATGTAGTCTATTCATGAGGATGGTATGATCAGTGGTATCAAATGCAGCGCTCATGTAACCCCGGTTAGGTTTATAGTTCTGGAGAATACAGGCTCCTTTGAATGCATCATTAGTTGCTTCCGCCTGCTAATTGAATTTCCGAGGTTACCTGAAGAGACCACCTGCAGCTCGCGGGTGTGTGACGGTGAGCGACAGGAGACAGAGAAGCTTCATGCTGCCACGGAGTATATTGTCCCTGTTTAGCACACAATATGATAATTTTTTGTGAACGTTATGATAGAACTGTTGTTAGAAGTGAAACGTGAAGAAATACCTACCTCGCGGAAGTGGAGTTGGCCACGGGAGAAACTCCGTCGGAGTGCTTCCTCGAACTTTTGAAAGTATTCTGGTGAGTTAGCTGCACAGTAGCTCAATTAGCAATATCATCCCGATTCAGTACATTGAAAAAATAACCAGTCAGAATAGTCAATGAATATTTAATGATACTTGAGAGATGTTTTTATGGTATTGTGACAATGTGAGGTTATTGTGTTGTTACTGTGATGAGTGATTAGCAATTGTTTTCCGAGCTGTTAGCTCAGCCGCGGCCTGGTAATGAGGCCGAGCGCAGCTTCCATTAGCTGTCGCTGTAGCTCAGACACCAAATGATGCAGGGTATTGCAATATTTCATGTGTTTATATTCCATGTGTTAAAGCTGCATTGTTTAATGTACATTGTGTAGAGGAAAGGAAAAGGAAAAAAAATTGATTTCTTGGAGGAACCTGAAAGACAATAAACAAATTGAAAAGGACAACGGAAGACAAGGAAGAATAAGGACAACTGAAATCACACCATTAAAGGAGATAAATTAATTTTTTTTGTTACATATTGATACTTACCTGGTTCAGCAGAGGGTTGGTTCAGCTAATTTCATTTCATATTATGTGTTTTAATTTGTGTAAAGGGCTGTATTAATTATTTAAATGTGTGGTAAGGCTGAACATTTGATGTTGTGAAGTACTTTGAATATATATACAGTATATATCTATATACCACATTCTGTGCTGTGTGTGTGTTTGTTGTGTGGGCTGGAGGTCAATTGCTCTCATGCTTTAGTGCTATTGCCAGTCTCCTTTTCCGAACTTATATGATCCAGAAGAAATTGAGAGGACTGGAATCAGACCAACCTCAGGTCCTGGGTTTGATCATTTCGTTAGAGAACCTACAACACATCAGATCCCTTACTCCCAGGATCTGTGGCACTGATCTGCCGATAGTTACTGAGAGAGAGTTACATTAACATTGGAGCCTGTCTGCCTAATGAAGTTGCTCTGTGACTTACACTTTCTGAGGTATGCATGATTTCATAATGTATTTAATGGTTTAAAAGTTGTCACTAGATGGTATGACCTTCATGGTAACGGCTAACAATATAAACTTACTTATGCTGGAAAGAATGTCCTCCATCTTCTTCTTCTCTTCCACAAGTTTTATGAACTCTGAACTACATTTCTCACATGGCTGCCAGGACCCTCCATCACTCTGTGCCACACTCTCAACGAGTTCTCCATATTCACTTTCAGGGCTTCTGTCAATTGACATGGTGCTGGCAGAAGAGGACGGACTTGACACCGGATGATCATCTTCCTTCTGGAAAGGAGCGTGAACTTGCCTTGTCTTGCTTGTGGGAGAAATCAGCATATTGACAAAGTATCTGGCAGCTACACTGTGTGGCTGTGATTCACGTTGCATTGGTTGATCCACATACTTGGCCTGGAGTGGATCAGACTGTCTGTAAGGGTGTAGCGGAGACAGGACACCGTACTGTTTGAGGATGGGAGGCTGTGGCGGAGAGTGGACATCAGTCCGTGTGGAGAAGGGGTGCTGGCCATAAAATATATCTGCATCGACATTCTTTCTAATGTCCTTTTTGGTTTTTTTTTTGCATGTCTGTATTTGGACCAATATAATTCACTGTGACGCTGTAAAATCTTCCATCAGTCCATTTGGCTAAGACTCTTTCTCCTGGCGTCAAGACATCAAACTGTCCAATGGGGCGTCATCTGCATTCAGAAGGTCACATGGTTTGAAGATTTTTGCAGTGTAGCCATCTTCAAACGTGACAAATGCAAAATGCCCTAAAATAAACCAAAAACAATGTAAGTTAGCATGTAGTTCTTCTAAACAATACATTTTACAAGACAAAAAGGTATCTCCTATGATGTCGATACAAATCCCACTATTGTAAATATCATGTTTTCATTGGCATTATGTTGTGAGAATTCAGAAAAATTTGTTTCCCACAAACCTTGGCTTTTTCAGTGCATTTGGAATTCAACTCTTCAAGCTATGTTTAACTTGTACAAGAGAAAGTAGATTTAGTTCTAAATTCAGTCAATGTTAAGACTATCTTTACATGGTTACTGGGATCCGTGCTGAAATTTGATAGGAATGAATAGGTTTTCCCACACTACTGTATGGGACCTTAATGAAAGCAACACTTCGAACGGTAAAAAGAAACTGTAATTGGACAGTCACTGTCCTTTAATTATTCAGCACCAAAATAAAAATAAAAAATAACTCACCACTGTCCTCCTCTATAGTTTCCAGCAGTACATCCCTCATTTGTGTTGAAGGGAAACGTAGTCTTTTTGTTTTTGATCCGGCGGATGTCATTCTGTAAATCAACAATTCAAATGTATGATGTTAGCAAACTAATATTTTCATATATCACAAACAAGATAGTACTGAAAGATATTTATTTATCCTTCACACACAAACGCACGCCTGAACGTGAACACACGGTCACATCACACAGTGTGATGCAAGCATCACTAGTGTGTGATGCTTGCATCCAAAGTGGCCTGGTTGAATTTCCTGACCTGGACCAATTATCTAGCACGACAGTGGCATCTTTTACCGGTCTGCTTTTGTGATGAAGCAGTGATGAAATAATATAACTGATAAAATTATTACATTTATCAGAAGTGAACCAGCTTGGATCAGTAGACAGATGTCGAAAACTGCATAAAATAGTCTTCCACTACTCTTGCAACTGGACCAAAAAGGGTTACATTACGTACCCGTCACTCCCAGACCTCAGACCTGCATCAAAATATCTATGGAAGACAAACACAACATTATCACAATATTTTAATTTTATTCTACAGTGCAGTCCCGAGGTGGAGACTGTCAAATTTTGTCATCACTTGACTCACTAATGTTATCCTTAGCCTTGCCACTGACACAAAGGTCGATTTGTTCATTAGCTGGCAAACATCACTAAAAACATGCACTTTTCATGGCTTAAGCTTTCAAATGTTGCTTGATAGGAGGTCTGCCATTAATTTCATCTACTGTAACCGCGCCTACACATTGTACCGCGACGAGTAGTTCTAAAGGGAAAAGCCACATGATATGTTTTTTGGAAGCACCAATGCCATTTTAGAATATCATACCCCGAAGTTCACAATGATAAAACAGCAATGGAAACGGTAGCCTTTGGTTAGCTGGGCTGTTTATAATTTTGCTACAAGGAACCAGTTTTCTAATAATGTTACATCAGTAATAAATGCATTTACCGTGGGTACTTAGTAGAATTGTGGCATATGGAATTTTTTGCTCAAATTCAACGGAAACCACCCCTAATGTTACCGCAGTAGTAGCTAGCTAGCTCACAAGGTATCGTTAGCCTAAATGTGATGCAGGACTGCATGGCGATTCAAAATTCGCCTCCCAAAAAGAGAAAAGAAATAGAGAACTCTAACCGCTGAAATCCTGCATTATTTATCAGGGTGTTAATGTATACTGCTGTCAACGGTTAGAGAACTATATGTAAGAAGCTGAAAACTTAACTGTAACTTCACACTCCACAACTTCAGCTTTCCGCGGCCAACTGGAAAAGTGTGTGCCTTCACCTGCTGACGATTGGATATTATTAGTCCGCTCATGCAGTCGACCACCAATCAGTGAAGCTGAAGTGTACATGACAGCTTACATGACCAATAGATAATTAATTGGCGCTGTGCGCTTTTTTCTGAGCCAGCCTTTCTCTGAGCCCACTCTTTTCTGTGCCTTAAGCTGCTCCAGTCTGTTCCTGAATGAAGACCATTCTGTTTTATTTTATTTTCACTTTTATTAGTTCGTGCTATCTTTCATTTTCTTGCCATATTCTCCGTTTTTTTTCTTTGTCCTTTCAAGCAAAGTGGGGATCTTCTAAACTTTTAAACATGTAAGTACAAATACACTATTAACTATATTACACGTGATTTATAATACCTACATTAAGTTATATATAGACATGACCTTATTGTAGTAGTATATGGTTGCTGATATGATTATTTAGCTAACAGTAATTTATTTTTAGAATGTGTTTATTTAACTGCATTTACTATTTTATTTTGCAATGCTGCTGCAGGCAGTAGTCCAACATAGATTTACCCAAAGATTTCTGAGCTTATCTGTGATTTATTTTATTTGCTCAAGGAGTAGTGAGTGATTGAAAACAAAAAAATATTTTTCTGGCCTATTTGATTTTAAGGTCATTAATAAATCCTTGCGGCGTTCCGTCCACTGTTTAAGTGAGGCTAAAGGATTGGTCGATCTCAAGTCCTTAAGAGTTTTTTTTAACTATCTAGTTTTTTTTAACTAGTTTGGTTGTAAAGCATCTGCATGTGTTGCTATGATGATGTAAACAAATTTTGAGCAGTATGTTTGGTTGCGCCCAACCGTCTCTGTTCCCCATTGCGCTGGTCCTCAAAACTGAACAGATAATGAAGAAAACGAAACGGTAAAATGTAATTTGAAAGCTGATGAAGCTCTCACCATGTTTTTTGACAACAGTGATGACGACGATGTTGGATCCGGAATTGAAAGTAACTTTATTGGTGACGAACATGTGCTTATTCAGGGAATCGACCCGGTGGAAGATAACATTACTGACAGTTTAGTTTGAAAGTGAGCTTTATAGCGAACTGAAGGATCTGACTTTTGACTTAGCTTAGTTATCTAAGATGCAGATAGGACCGTTTTTTTTTCTTAGGCTATGTTCTGGAAGAAGACCTCATGTCCCATCAAATTGTAACTGTTCTGAGGTGTGGCATCAGTTGGAACACTGTTGACTTGACAGTCAAGGTGTGTTGACCCTTGATTCTTGTGCTGTGAATTCAGAAAGATTAGTTAGTGACATGGTTTGACATGAAGAAAAATCAAAACGTTGCTGTTGCAATTTGTCAGTTTTCACCTATATTATTTATTGCTTATTATACTGTTGTGAGTCCATATTTACTGTCAATTCCACCAAAATTTTCACAAATGTCACTGAGAAGTTGGATTACACTTTTGTAAGGAGCTATAATATTTGACACATCCAGAATTCTAATAAATATATTTTGTACCTGGATTTTTTCAGGCAAATCTTGATTCTGCACGCATATAACTCATCATAAATCTTCAGTGGAACTATTTACATCAAATGTTTCTTCATTTTCAAATCGCCCTGTTAATCCTGAAAATGAAGAGGTGCAATATATACATATTTGAAGCTAATGAGAGGGTTGGAGGAAATGGAAGTTGTACAAAAACGCAAATCTAAGTCTGGGGCTGAAAGCGTTGATAATACTGTCACATTTAGAATAAGTAACCTAAATAGCATAGTAGATTAAAATGTTTAAGAAGCTTACACTGTATATTTTCATAATCTACATTAACATTCCTCCCCCAATTAAACATGTTCTTTTGAATAGTGCTCTCAAAATAGCGGAATCACGCTGGAGGAGAAAAATGAATGGCCTCGCCAAAGAAACGACACCGATGGACTAAGCCTGCTGGCACTGTGAGTTAGCCATTGGTAATTAACACGCTACACATCCTGTAAGCACGAATCGAACCTCATTTTTTACAAGTACAGTGCCAGCCACACAACATAATAGGATGGGGTAAAAATACGAAAATGTCTTATCTCATTTTTGTCTCTTTGTGTTATTTACAGATGGAGAAGATTGATGAGCAAAGCTCGGGTGTGTTGTAGATCTCTGAGATGTAGGCTGTTCTTGTTCAAATCGTTACTGCCAAAAAATGAATGAGATACTTGATGTATGATGAAGGTTCTCAATAATCTTACCCCTGGTTATATTTATTCTCTTTTTTTATATGTATACATAGAATCTGTACTATTGGAGTCAAACGCGGATAAACGCATGCCCGATTGTCCAGAAGTGGAATCGAATCCTGACCACTTTGAAGATGCTGTTGATAATGATCAAGATCACATTCATAATAATGAAGACAGGTAAATGTCACGTTCACATTTAGAATAGCCTACATAGTGTAATAAATAGATGTTTAAAGCGCATATACTGAATATTTACACTGAACAAAAATATAAACACAACACTTTTGTTTTCACTCCCATTTTTCAAGAGTTGAAATAAAAAATCTAAGAATTTTTCTACGTACACAACAGGTATATTTCTCTCAAATTTTGTTCACAAATTAGTTTAAACCTGTGTTAGTGCGCACAGCTCCTTTGCCAAGATAATCCATCCACCTGACAGGTGTGGCATATCAGGATGCTGATTAAACAGTATGATTAGTACACAGGTGTACCTTGGGTTGGTCACAATAAAAGGCCACTCTAAAATGTGCAGTTTTATCTGGGGGCAGGGGTCTCTTAGATCAGTATGTCAGTATCTGGTGTGACCACCATTTCACTCAGTACCATCACTTTTGTGGCCTGTGGAATGTCGGCCCACTCCTCTTCAGTGTGCGAAGTTACTGGATATTGGATGGAATTGGAACACCTGTCGCACACGCCAATCCAGAGCATCGTCCTCACCAGGGTCAAGATCCTGACCCTAAGCATGCCAATTGCACGCTCCCTCAAAACTTGTGACATCTGTGGCTTTATGTTGTGTAATAAAACTGCACATTTTAGAGTGGCCTTTTGTTGTGACCAGCCCAAGGTACACCTGTGTACTAATCATACTGCTTAATCAGCATCCTGATATGCCACATCTGTCAGGTGGATGGATTATCTTGGCAAAGGAGAAGTGCTCACCAACACAGATTTAAACAAATTTGTGAACAAAATTTGAGAGAAATATACCTGTTGTGTACGTAGAAAAATTCTTGGATTTTTTATTTCAACTTATGAAAAATGGGAGCGAAAACAAAAGTGTTGCGTTTATGTTATACAGTATATATTATATATTATGTATATATTATTTGTTCATTGTATATAATATACATTATTGTGCCCCCCCTCCTCCATTTCTTTCCGTATAGTTGGTGGTCTGGTCTTATGGAGCACTGGACCTTTGATGATGGATTGCAGTTTGATGAGCCTCAGACTGATTCAAGAGGAGAAGTACCCTTAACACCAAAGGACTCATCATCCGACATGCCCTTGTATGAGAATGCCCCAACATCTGTTGCAGAGTGTCTGCTTTTAATTATGACATACATTAGTTGTCATAGAGTGACTGGAAAAGCACTTGGTGATTTGCTGAAATTGATCACATTGCTTTGTCCTGAACGCCTAAATACAGATTGCTTGGGCAGCATCCACAAGTTTAAAGACTTCTTCTCTCACTCAGTACCATCACCTATAGTCATGCGTAAGTACTGTAGCCATTGTTTGTCAACAGTAGACAACGATGACACAATTTGTCAGTCATGTGAGGTCAGTGTGCTAGAAGGGGTAACATCTCACTTCACTGAGGTCTCTATTGAGGCACAACTGCAGACACTGTTTGCCTAAAAAGGGTTCCAAGAGAAACCTAAGTTCAGGTTCACGAGGCAGAAAAAGGGAAGAGGCAGTGTTGAAGATAAATACGATGGGGACATGTACAAACGGCATGCAAGTGGTGATGGGCTATTGGACAATCCACACAACATATCATTCACATGGAATACAAATGGAGTTCCCATTTTCAAATCCTCCAGATTTTCAGTTTGGCCTTTTTACTGTGTGATCAATGAACTGAGCTTTGCTGAACGCACAAAGAGGGAGAACATGATCTTTGCGGGACTTTGGTTTGGAGACTCAAAACCCTCAATGTTGACTTTTCTGAAACCACTCTGTGAAAAGCTTCATAATCTTGAGGAGCATGGTGTTCTGGTCAAACATCCTGAGACATCAGAGCCTTTTTTGTGCAAGGTTCTGACTATCGCTGGCACCTGTGACCTGCCTGTCAAAGCAATGGTGTTAAATACTGTGCAGTTCAATGGGAATTATGGATGCATGAAATGTGAACAGCCGGGGAAAACTGAGAAGACAGGGGAAAGAGGACATGTGCATGCATTTCCATTTCAGCACACAGATCCAAAAGGCCCGCCTCGCACTCATGAGAAGGTGGTCAATGATGCTAAATCTGCACATGAAACAAAAAGTCCTGTGCATGGTGTTAAAGGTCCAACTTGGTTAAGCAAAGTTAATAGCTTTGATGTTATTCTTGGGACTGGAGTTGACTATATGCACTCAGTACTTTTGGGAGTCATGCGTACTCTCATGTTTCTGTGGTTCTCTACGGAGTTTTCCCGTCAGCCTTTCAGCATGGCCAAAGAATCAAGAGAAATTGACAAACACTTGAGTGAAATCCATCCCCCATCTACTGTGACACGGCATCCTCGTTCAGTGTCTTCACATAGAATGTATTTCAAAGCATCTGAATAACGTTCTCTCTTGCTGTTTTTTGGACCAGTCTGTTTTCCACGGCATTCTTGGAGCAATTTATTATAACCACTTTCTTCTCCTTAGTGAGGCAATTTTCATACTCCTGATGGAATCAGTAACCATTGAACAGACTGACCATGCAGAAAAGCTACTCTGGAACTTCTGTTCCCAGATGGGTCATCTTTATGGTAAGAGGTATGAAACTGCAAACGTGCATCTACTAGTACACTTGGCAGGCAGTGTCAGAGCCCTTGGACCATTATGGACTCATTCCTGTTTTCATTTTGAAGACAAAAATGGTTATTTGTTGCGGCTTATTCATGGCACACAAAACATACCAATGCAGATGATCAATGCCGTAAAGCTAGTACAGTCTCTTCCTTCAATTGCGCAAACTGTACAACCAAAATGTGCTGTAGCAGAATTCTATGCAAGAATGTCAAATGATTACAGTTTCTGTCCAGAAAGCAACAAAATCTCAAAGGAAACTTTAATTGGAGCATGGAGTAATCATCAACTTGAAGGAAATCATCTGTCTGCATTGGAGAAATATGCTGGACATCCCATTCAGAATAACTTAGTCAGGACATTTAACAGAGCTCAAGTTGGAAAAGCCCAGCTGACTTCCAGGAACTACAAGAAAGGCAAAAGACGAAACAACTTCACTGTAGTGTTTTGGAATGGGGAGGAAACAAAGTATGGCCAAGTAGAGTTCTTTTTGACCAGTGAGGAACTTGATCACAACTCTAAACTAGCCATTGTCGCTGAATTTCAAAGTGCAGGTTTCCATTTGTTGAGGGACTGTGTGACAAATGGTACATGCTTTCACATTGCAGCTCTCCTGGAAGTCCCTGTCAACATGACTGTTGTTGCAATTGAGCACATTCTAGGCAAAGTTGTTTTCCTAGATTTGTCATCTATGCCAGGCATTGTCTTTGCAGCACACTTTCCCAATTCTCTGGAGAAGGATTAGGAATGGACTCTGATCACATTAGTAAACACTGAACAAATGACTGTCTTGAAATATTCCTTTACTTAAGAAAAGTAGAAATACCATATAATAGTATCTTGTGAAAGTAAAAGTCCTCCATTCAAAATTCTACTTAAGTAAAGGTATAAAAGTATTCTATAGTGAATGTCAGTGGTGGAAGAGGTATTCAGATCATTAACTTAAGTAAAAGTACAAATATCACACTGTAAAAATACTCCACTACAAGTAAAAGTCCTGCATTCAAAACCTTAATTAAGTAAAAGTATGTAAATATTATTAGCAAAATGTACTTACAAGTACAAGTACAAGTACAATTCAGTAAAATGTTCCCTGTCAGTGTGTTACTATTATAGCTGATGTTTCTGGATTCATATTACTGCTGCATTAATGTGTATGTTGCATTTTACTGCTGTAGATGTTTCAGGTTGAGCTCATTTTAACTACTTTATATACTGTTGGCTAGTTTAATCTACAGCAATGCATCATGGTCTATAAGATCATCATATGTTTGCAGCGTGGCTGTCCTGTGAGAACCATGTATCTCTAAAAAGTCAGAAAAACAGCCTGTTTTCAGCTTTGTGACGATGCATTTTCCAGCTGATCCAAGGAGGGTTTAAATAGTTTATTTAGCTTCAGAAGGAGGAGAATTTTCTCAACACATAAAGGAACATTTCATCCTTCAGTTTATCACAAACATTCAACATCAACACATCTGGAGATACGTGGTTTTCACTGGACAGGAAGGGGATGAATAGTTGTCTGAAAATTAACTAAAGCTGTCGGACAAATGTAGTGGAGTAAAAATATTTGTCTCTGAGATGTAGTGGAGTACAAGTATAAAGCTGCATGAAATGAAAATACTCAAGTAAAGTACAAGTACCTTGAATTTGTACTCATTCTGTATGACATTGTTTTATCTCAGTTCTTGCGAGCATTCAGTCCTTAATGCATTAATCTCTAAAGATCAAGTCAAAGTGTTTGGTGGTTATGCGGGCTGTGATTATCTTATTAATACATTTGAAAACATGACATTTGAAAGTGCATTATTTTCAATGACAAAATATTTAATTTTTTTTCTTCTCAGTAACTTGTAACTACAAGGTTCAGATAAACAGTGGAGTATAAGTACAATGCAGAATGAAAAGTATAAAGTCCCCTAAAATGCTCAAGTGCCAGTACCTCAAAATTTGACTTAAGTAAAGTACTTACAGTAAAAGTACTTTGTTATTTTCCACTCCTAAATGTGTAACGTAGCTGCAATGGGGTCACTAAGACAAAACTGAGACATAATTGAGAAGAATCATGAGATCCTAGGAGTCATAGCTGAGTTTTCTTGGAGGTTATGTTCAGGAGACTTAAATTACACTTATTTAAGATCATTTAGAGATCTCTTCTTTTGATCAGAGTAAGACACAGATGAGCTTATATGCGGTTGTTTCTCCTGAGGTCACTATGAGAAAACTGAGACATATTTGAGAAGAATCATGAGATCCTAGGAGTCATAGCTGAGTTTTCTTTGAGCTCTTTCTCTGATCTCATGGTCCCATGTTCCGGAGACTTAAATTAGACTTATTTAAGATCATTTAGAGATCTCTTGTTTTGATCAGAGTAAGACATAGATGAGAATATATGTGGTTGTTTCTCCTGAGTTGAATTTGAAAAGTAGGAGAAAAAGCCTTTGGTCTCATTTTAGTATAAAAAATAGCTCATTTGTGTCTAGGAGAAATAAAAGAAACAACTATGAGATCTCTTCTTGGATTTTGCTTTCCTATGGGTATGCATGTATAGTGTACATCATTTCTTATATTTGAAAGTCGGAAAGGGAGCTAGGATTGTTGTTAGGGAATGCCCAAAGAGAAGCATCTAAGACGGAAATGTTAGTGCAAAAGATGCATTGAAAAATCTAGGAAGTGTTTATCTACATGACGGAGATGTGTGTGCTCAAGCTGTGTATAGATTAACAAATATGCATCTGGAAGAATGTTCGAGGAAAGTTGTATTTGTACCAACAGGGGACAATGTGGTTAAAATGAGTTTGCCTTTAAATGTGTTGAGGCAAAAGGCAACATCACATGATCTTACCACAGAAGACATGTGGATGACTAGTTTTGTTGATTGTTATAAGAACAGGCCAAATGATAGTTGTTTTAATGACATGTGTATGGCAACATTTGCATGGGAATATCGTGTTTTGAGTAAAAGCAAAAAAATCCCAGTGCCGGATTAAATTAAACAATGATTGTGGTTTTGTCACTAAAAGACCACGAACACAAACTGCAGTTGTCCGTTACGCGTGCTTTTCTGAGACAAAAAATCCAGAAACATATTATTAAAGTATTATGCAGTTGTTTTTGCCTTATTGTGGAGATGTGCAGCTAAAACCTCCAAACTGTGAAACATTTGAACAGTTTTACGAGAATGGTAATGTGAGGTTTAGTGATGAATCAAGACATTCAGTCAAATCAGTTGTTGATTTAAACAGAGGCAAGTTTGAAATTGAAGCAGATGAGTTGGATAATATCCAGAATACAATTGATACTGATGGTGTGTTAGAAGATGCCTGGTGCGAGCTGTGCCCGGAGCAAGAGTTGGAGCGTTTACAATGTGAGCAGGAATGTAAAGACAAAGAACAGATCATGAACATGAGGAAAATATTCCAGATTTAGCAGTAAGTAGGCAACAAGTTGCACATTTGGAAAAGAAAAATAACATCATGTGCAGAAGTGACGGTTTGGCTTTAATTAGATCTCTGAATGAGACGCAGCTGTCTATTTTTTATCAGGTTAGACAATGGTGCTTAGACAAGATAACAGGGAAAAATCCAGATCCGTTACATGTATTTATTACTGGTGGTGCAGGGACAGGAAAAAGCCATTTAATAAAAGCTATTCAGTATGAGGCAATAAGGTTATTGTCAACAATGTGTCATCATCCTGACAACATTTGTGTTTTGTTAACTGCACCTACATGGATTGCTGCATACAATTTGCATGCAGCAACTATTCACAACACATTTAGCATTGGAAAAGATGTTCGCCTACCGTACACACCATTGGGTGAAGAAAAGGTCAATTCTTTGCGTGCTAAATATAGTGATCTGCAGATTTTGATAATTGATGAAATATCTATGGTTGATCACAGATTGTTGTCTTATATTCATGGTAGATTAAGACAGATTAAAAAAACAGGTGACTTTTCCCCATTTGGAAATGTGAGTGTGATTGCTATTGGAGATTTTTTTCAGTTGCCTCCAGTAAAAGGGAAACCCCTGTACGTTGATGATGTAGGTGTCAACTTGTGGTCTAGTCTATTTAGGGTTGTGGAATTGAACACAATAGTTAGACAAAAAGATCATGTGTTTGCAGAATTGTTGAACAGGGTAAGAACGCGTTCAAAAGGGACCCCAATGTTAAACAGTGACATAGAAATCTTGAAACACTGAAACTGGTGAAGTCAGCTCAGCTTTACACATATTTCCTACAAATAGACAAGTAAATGAGCACAATGTTGAGCAACTATTTAAGAGTTGTCTTGAATATGTTGAGATAGATGCTCAGGACTTTATAAATAATAAGAAAACAGGGAAACTTGAGTTGATGAGTGGACATCATGCCAAAGCTTATAACACATGTTTGGCAGAACAGTTGTTGTTGGGGAAAAATGCTCGTGTAATGTTGTGTAAAAATGTGGATGTTATGGATGGTCTGGTTAATGAGGTATGTGGTACTGTAACACATATAGTTAGTTCTCAGAATACTAAGTTTCCTCAAAAAGTGTATGTGAAATTTGATGATGAACACGTTGGCGCACAGAGGAGGAAACGATGTGTAAGTGTTTCAATGGATTTAGTGGGTTCTGCAGGTATTGAACCAGAGGAAGAAAAGGTGACAAATAAAGGTGGATTGCGCCAACAATTTCCCCTTAAACTGGCTTGGGCTTGTACAGTACAAAAAGTATAAGGCATTACTGTTGATAGCGCTGTGGTGTGCCCTAAGAAAATATTTTCTGCAGGACAGGCATATGTGGCATTAAGTCGTGTTTGAAGTTTGTCGGGGTTGGTTATTCAAGATTTTGAAGATAAAACCATATATTGTAAGGACGACATTAAGGATGCAATTCAGAGTATGACCCCATTCTTGATTGAAAATATAAGGAGGCACACACTGAATACACATACTTTTACTGTGTTTTTGATGAATGTGCAAAATTTGACTAGACATGTATCAGATTTGGCATTGTGTACACAGCATTTGCAACTTAACTGTATTGCTGTTAGAGAAACATGTTTCCTCATTTGACTCTGTAAACATTAATGGTTATACATTTGATAGTTGTCCTCGAAGTTCTTCATACAGCAGCAACAACCCTACATTGGTTGCTTTGCAAAGCCAACAACATGGTGGTGTTGGTGTGTATGGTGCAAACAGTTTGACATACAACATTGTTAGAGTACCAGATGTCAATTTGGAATGTTTATTGTACAAATGTGTGACTTACAGCATAGTAATAGCCATCATTTACAGACCACCATCTTATCCCATGTCTTTGTTTCAAGAACATCTAGGCAAGTTACTTAGTTGGCTAGATCCAATAAGTAACACAATTGCTGTCACGGGAGATTTCAGTGACGACATTTTGAAATCATCAATAATCTGCAAATTTATAACAGAGGATATGGTCAATTAGTCACACAACCCACAACAGAAAAAGGCACATTAATTGACCATGTGTTGTAAAAACAACACATTATGATGTCAGTACAATAGTGACACCAACATATTTCAGCGATCATGAAGGGATTGTATGTTCTTTCATAAGTAAAACTGTTCAGACTGAAGATGGTCATTAGGTTAAACTTATGGTGTAGGTTTAGTTTACATGTGTTTCAGCTTTGGTTGACAAAGGAGGTGGGAAGTCAAATATGGCAGCATTGTAGTTCTTCTTCAGGGCATGGTTAGCCTCTCTTGGTGGCGCTGCACTGCTGGCGACCCGGACATGCCTTGTTGCCAACTGTTTTTGTTTGTTTGGTGTCGTCTTTACTAACTTTTTACTAATTTTTACTAACCTTGCTGCACATATTTTGATGGTGTGGCTATTTTAGTGGTTAATGAGTTGTATGCGACGCTTGTTTTAACGTTTTTACTCGCCCAATCCTGTCGGCATCGTGTCAATTGTGTACCCAGCTGATTCACCAATGGCGTCATACATAAATGTTTTTTTCTGGGTAATGCTCACGGCGTATTTGATCATACCATCTTATCAAATTATGCCAGTGAACAGAGGAAGTTGGCTACTATCTTACACGAGGGACAGTCTGTTGTCGCTTTGTTATGCTGGAGTTTCCACCATACCTACGGACCTACCGGAGGCCATCAGGGTGAGGCCGGCTACAGGCAGACGCCTGCGGAGGAGAGGATATAGAGGTGGGATCAGACAACGACTTCGCCGGCGTGGTTACAGACCTCCTCTACCGGCAATAATTCTAAGTAACACCAGATCGCTGCAAAATAAAATAGAGGAACTCCGTATCAACGCCAGAGTCTGCCACGAATACCGGGAAGCGGGCATCATCGTTCTCACAGAAACCTGGCTTCATCCGGACATTGTCAGCTCCCAGGTAGAATTGGACGGTTTCTCCCTGGTCCGGGCTGACAGAACCGCAGCATTGGGGAAAAGCAGAGGAGGTGGCATCTGCATGTTTGTGAATGATAACTGGTGCAGGCAATTCAAATTTAGAGCCACGGTATGTAACCCTGACATTGAGCTACTGTGCTTAAGTTTAGGACCTTTCTACCTGCCAAGAGAGTTTGGTAACATTATCATCTGTGCAGCCTATGTCCCTCCATCTGGTAATGCAGCAAAAGCTGCAAACCAAATAACTGACTGTATTCACCATCAGTTGCAGNCTATTTAATACTAACATATAAGTCAGTTTTGAAGAGCTGTAAACCAAAGACTAAAACAGTATCTGTGTGGTCAAAGGACAGCATTGAATCACTGAAAGGATGTTTCCTCTGCACTGATTGGAACATTTTCCACAGCTCAGACATAAATGAAGCCACAGAGGCAACAACAGACTACATACATTTTTGTACAGATAATGTGGTTACTAAAAAGGATGTCATTGTCTACCCTAACAACAAACCTTACATAACTAAGGAAATAAAACAGTGCATTAACAGGAAGAAAATTGCTCTTAAAACTCATGATCGTGTAAGATTTAAGTCTGTACAGTGAGAACTGAATCAGCTGTTGAGGGCAGCCAGGAAGCGACAGAAGGATATTTTAGAGGAAATTTTTTACAGATCCAATGCTAAAAGTCTGTGGGACTCCATGAAGGCTGTAACTAATATGAACCCAGCTAAGAAATATTTAGCTACTACAGACGATCAACAAAAAGCCAATGATTAACTATTTTTATTCACGCTTTGAGACTCATGATTTTACTGCTGAGTGTAGTAAGGAGCTGGACTCCCTGTGTTTTACTGACTGTGCTGATGTTAAACTGTTGATTGATCCACAATGTGTTCTGTCACTTTTTAAACATGTCTGCTCCAAGAAATCCTCTGGACCTGACCGAGTTTCAGCTTTTCTTGTAAGGACCTGTGCAGAGGAGTTGACCCCAGCTTGGTGCCCCATTTTTCAGCAGTCCTCAGACACTCAAATCGTTCCTGATCTTTGGAAAAACTCTGTTATGATTCCTGTCCCAAAGAAAGCTCATCCAACTGAAAATAATGATTTTGCACTTGGTTTTGCAACATCTTGAGGATCCCAGAGCCTACGCTCGGATGCTTTTTATTGATTTTAGCTCTGCTTTTAATACCATTCAACCATATATTTTAATTTAGAAGTTAAAACAACTGAATGTAAACTCCTCAATTATCAAATGGTATCACTCTTTCTTAATAAACAGAACTCAGCGGGTCAAAGTTAATAACAGTCTGTCACAGCTAAAAACCATTAGTACTGGAGTCCCACGAGGATGTGTCAGCTCACCAGTCCTTTTCACACTGTATACCAATGAGTGCTCAGCTAAGCACTCACAGAACTATATTTTCAAATACTCAGATGATACTGTCATTTTAAGTTTAATGTATAAGCAAGAGGACATAACCATTTATCACTCTGAAATAAGGGATTTTGTGGCATGGTGCGACAGCAACCACTTAGCCCTAAATGTTAAAAAAACTGAGGAGATTGTCTTTGATCCTAAGGCGGTGGGTGACCATAGTCCTGTGATTATTCATGACCAGCCTATTGCGTAAGTTCAGTCCTACAAGTACCTTGGTGTTCAGATAGACAGTACTTTTACCTGGAATACTCATGTTGAACGGCTTTGCTCTCATTTACATCAGAGAATGTATTTTTTACGCAGACTGCATTTGTATGGAGTTGATCAAAAAATCATGCTTCTGTTCTACCAGGCTGTTTTAGAAAGCATAATCAGATATGGAATGACAGCATGGTATGGAAATCTCTCTGTGAAAGTGAAATCAAAGTTAATACACTTG
>NTHP01000696.1:314168-332290 GCA_003416845.1 Oplegnathus fasciatus
CCTTTTCACAAACTTTCATTGTGTATGTAAAAAAAAAAAGAATAATCAATTAACTAAAAATAAGTTTGTTTTGTCATGTTACCGTTTATTGTTTTTAGCCTTTTTGGCCATTGATTTGGCCTTACTCTGTTTTCACGAATTTGCGGTATGATGTTATAAATAAAAAAAGCTTTACTGGTTACCTCAACTTTCTTGGTGATGTTCTCTCATTCACACATTGTTGAAATGCCTAAGTTAATAATTGATTAGGTGAAATTGTGCTCTTGATTTTGTCATCTCAATTTTGTTGCAACATTAAATCTCCCATTAGTGCGATGGTTGTTTATTGTTATTATTATGGATCATTATTGTCCATTTGGGATATTTAGGATACTTTGGTCATTTAAATAACATGGATTATCTCATTATACGATGAATGTCATTGTATAATAATATCACACCACCCAAATATGCAGATATTTTATTTTAATAGGCCTACCCATTTTCAGTGTCATTTTAGACTGATTTATACTGACGGCCATGCAAAGCCATTAGCGTTCTTAAAGATACTTAGATTACAAAATGAGGACCAAAACACAGGTAATGATTAAACAAACTCATTTTATGACTTGAGACATTCATTTGTGAACAGAATGCCTTAATACAGTTACAGAATATATTTTCTTGTACTAGAAATGCAGCAGCCAGGCGCACAGGTAAATTTTACCCATTGATGGTTTTAGGTATACAGCGATCCCTGGCAGTTCTAGTGTAAGTCAATCATTACCAGATTACCAGATTATGCATCAACTGAGTCATGACCCTAGATCGTGCAAACCAAATTTCGTACGAGTCCATGTAGCCAATTACGAGATATAAACTTTTCGCATTTGTGGCGCCCCCTAGTGGCAGAATATCCAAAGACTACATAGAGAAGCTTGGACCTAGCATCTGAACATGTGCACCAAGGTTGGTTACAACCGCTTAAGTCAATTTTGATTTCTGGGTATTTATGTAAAATTGAACTTCAGGACACAGGTCTAAAAATGTATAAGTTGAAAACGGATTGACGTTTCAATATTTGTTTGACAACTTTAGTTCAGCAAAGTCCGTAGATGATCCTGCGAAAGTTTCAGGACAATTGGCCCAAAGATTTCTGATGAGTTTGCGAAAATAGGATTTTGAGAAAATTGAGAAAAAGTCACAAAATTTGACCAGTGGAGCAAAGGTGCAGATGAATTGAGCGACTAAAATGATGAAAGAATTTTGACTCTATGCCAAGCCGTTTTGAAGATAATTGCAAACACATAAACTTGATTATTACAATAAGTCAATAAGTGTCATTTTATGTGCCTGAGTAGTGGGTCAAATTTGCAACCCACCTGCCAAGTTTGGTGAGTTTTCGTCTTACAGTTTTTGCTGCACGAACACTTTTAGCTGAGAAGAAGAAAGGAGAAGAATAATGAGAACAAAAACAATAGGGGTCCAGCAGCAGAGCGCTGCTTGGACCCCTAATACTGGCTGATTCACACTGACACCAGCCTTTCCTTAGCAATATAAATTTACCATCTTGTATCACTGTATTTTGACAGCAGTGACATAACATAAATAAAGTGGCATAAAGTAATAAACAATATGGTATTATATATCACAAAACCAGAAAACAAATGTGAAGACAGAACAACAGACATGCTTCTGTAAATATTTCTTTTCAAATATGGCTTGAAATATTTTGCAGATAATCATTGGATGTAGCTGCACCCCAATTCATTTTGATCCAGAAAGGCCATAAAAATGACACATTCAGTCTCTTGACCAGATGAGACAAAAAGGTGTTACACAACAGTGAGTCAAGTCAGAACACAATACAGCGACACAAAATAACCAAAAAACACTCAGTATGGGCAGACAACCAGAAATTTCATGTGTGCCAGTACAAATTACGTAGTGACATGATCTTTGGTGAGCAGTAATTCAACATGAACTTGAGCTTTCTTCTTATATTTGAGGTTATTTCAGTGTTTTTTCCTGTAATGAGACTCAAAGGAAACAAAGGCACTTCACTATCAAAGATAAAGGAATGTTGATGCATCATTTACTCTGCTTTGTATCGAGAAAAAATTAAACCAAGGCCTCAGTAGTTCCCAATGTCCAGTAAGCTTTGTTGTCGGGCAACAAATTAAATTCAAGCCATTAAGCCATGAGTTTTTGCTAATATTACTTTTAAACAATATTTGGCTCCAGGAAGGTTAAAAAAACTGGGGGTTTTAAATAATAAAAGTCCCCTTACGTAAATGATGCAACTTTTATTGATATAAGGCTTTTGACTCCAACATTAACAATAACACACACCTCAAAGTGTAAAAATACTCTGATACTTTCTTCAAATTAGATACGAGTGAGACAAAAAAAAGTTGCAATATACAAGAAGCTTATTCCACCTGCGAGGGTGTTGTGTCAAGTAACAGTTTTCTGTTTTAGTTAAGTTTTTACAGTCTTTCGCCATCCAATAAATTATCACAGTACCATGAATGTACGTCATGCATACACATTTGAATATAAACACACACGAGCGAAAGAATCCTGCTCAGACAAGGTGTTTGGACTTTCAACCCTCTTCTCTGTCTTTCGTCACAAACAAATACACATCCCCCCCAACGCCCACCCCCCACTCAGTCTGTCAGAGTGGGGTCAGAGGAGTCAGTTTACAGAGCGTCCTGTCCTGCTGTTTCGTGGAAAGCGGTGGACTTTGAGGTGTTTCGACAGGTGATCACTGCGGGCAAACTTCTTCTCGCAGATGATGCACTGGTATGGTTTCACTCCGGAGTGGGAGCGGCGGTGTCGTGACAACTCATCAGACCGGGAGAACCTGCCGGAAGGAAGCCCAAGATGTGATTTATCAAATGTATTAATTCTTTCAGAGCATTAAACATCTCTTTAACGATACTTCCCCACTCATTACTTCAATTTTTTGTGCTCCCCAATCGCAGTTGTCAGTCAACAATCAGTAATTTGACACACTGAAATTCCACAAAGGAAAATTGACTGTTTATCTGTCATTTTGAAATTCTCCCATTTCTGAACATAAATCAATCAAGCTCTTTGTATACAGCACTTCCTTTAGAAAAGTAATGGATGCAGTCTAAGATGTAGAATGCAGAAGCTACCAAATACGGCATCAGTTTCCAAAGGGATATCAGGAACTGTTATGTCCTTTGTTTCACTGAGACTTGGCTAAGTTCTGGAATACCGGACAGCGCCATTCAACCAGGGGGCGGACATCGTGTTCCTGGCCACAGACATCAACCTGAAGGCCGCAGTGGACTGGGTGATGATGCGGTCCTGCTTCGGCTCCCTCCTCTTCATGCTGGAGTTGGACAGGCAGGAGAAGTGCGGCGGCCACCAGCGGTACTTTGCCATCATGCAGGTCGCCGGGACTTGCGGGCAAGCAGAGGGTTTTGCCTACCGGCTGGAGCTCCATGGGCAGCGGCACTGCCTGACCACGCTCCATCCACGAGGGCATCACCTGATGTTCGTTTTCTCCCTGCTATGGTCGAGTAGAAGATACCAGATACACCAGGCCAGCACTGACAGGCTCAGGAAAAGCTTCTACCCTCAGGCCACTAGGATCCTAAATGAGGACACTGCCTAAGACTTTTTTTACTTACTTTATTATTCAAAGTTACTAAAATAGTTAACATTATTATTTATTAGTTATTCATATTCTTTATTCTTATTCTATTTTACACTTATTTTTTCTCGCATTGAAGGAGCTAACGGTTATACATTTCACTACGAATATACCATGTATGATTATATGTGACAAATAAACTTGAACTTGAACAAGTTCCCGGAACATTTCCAGTAGCAGCAGTGGCAGTCTGAAAGCATAAAAGGTTCCATATACGACATTCAGAACCAGTAGTTCTAGTCGCACTAGAGCACAGCATCTCAGACCAAAACAAATGGGCACAAATGGACACACTTCATTCAAACTCGACAGAAAGAAAACAAAACTCACCAAAACCATCTATAAATAATCTATAAATAAATAGTAATGGTAAATATACAACTTGAGCGAAACATTTGCACATATCACAGGGTTTTGTGTGGGGAGGACTGGGCGGAGCAGACCAGCGGCTCTCACAGCCGCTGCTCGCCAACAGACAGCTGCTGAGGGCCGGGGAGCTTTGGAGGAGAGCGCCGAGGGCAGAGCTGGAGTGTCTGAAGGAATAAACACCTGGAGTCACACCGGATTCTGCTCTGATCCGGAGCCGTTTACCAGTCGGAGGAGAGCTCAGAATTTATTTTTTAAACTTTTGGGATTAAAGAGTGGATTTATAATGTAATTAGTCTCTCTTCGTCCATATTGACTGCTGACTTGAGGGGAAATGTACAGAGGAGAGGGGGAAAAGACCGGAGGAATACAACAAAGAAAAATTTATTTGACGTGTACTTGATTTTTTACTTTGGCCCATGTCCCATCTGCTAACATGGAAGGGGCCTATACTGGGACCAGCCACCAGAAGGCGATCAAGATGTTCTGGCTTCACTTTTGGGGAGATGTCATGTCGTCCATCTTTATATACAGTCTCTGTTTGTGAATACCTTCAGCTGAATGCTTCAAACTGTGCTCTAGCATCTCACTTTTACAATGCTGTGTGGGGGTCGCTCTCTCAGTCTCAACACACACAAAGGGGAGTGTGACTTCAGCCTCAGATCAGGATGCCATTACTCCACTATATCTTTACATAGCAAATAGTTGTTTGTTGCTATATTAATGTTATGAATGTCGTATTTATCACCTTTCAGGCAATAATTTACAGAGATGTAAAGACGTCACTCACAGTTATTTCAAACCATTTCCACTCTAGACATGGATTACACAGCCATCCTATTCATAATTTTAATGACCCAGAAACTAAAAGAAGATAGATGACAGAGCTTATAGAGCTAAGCGGTGGAATCTGAAAAGCTAAGAACCTGGTATTGAGATCTTTTTAACCTGCATCTCTACAGTGAATGTTGACTTGGCCTATAGTCAGACAGCCACAGAATATCCAAGAGTACGGTCTAGACCTGCTCTATATATAAAGTGTCATGAGATGACTTTAGTTGTGATTTGGCGCTATATAAATAAAACTGAATTGAATTGAATCTGGTTTAATTCCAATGACTGTTGCACTTATATATCTGTTTTATTTGTCACATATAATCATACAGGGTATAATCATAGTGAAATGTGTGACCGTTAGCTCCTTTAATTATGCAATGAAAATAAGTGTAAAATGGAATAAGAATAAAGAATAGAAACACGTAATAGATAACAATGTTAACTTTAGTAGTAACTTAAATAATACAGTCAGTAAAAAATAGTCTTAGGCCAATTCTTAGGGTAGAAGCTCTTCCTGAGCCTCTCAGTGCTGGCCTGGTGTATCCGGTATCTTCTATTCGACCACAGCAGGGAAAAAGCACACACCAGGCAGTCGCTGTTCATGATGGCTATGGCAATGCCCTCATGGATGGAGCGTGGTGTGGCCTGCCAGGTCATTGAACCGTTGAACTCCAGCCGGTAGGCAAAGGTCTCGGCCTGCCTGCAAGTCCTGTACAATAGCGAAGAACTGCTGTTGGCCGAAGCAGGACTGCGTCATCACTTAGTCCGCTGCGCCCATGTCTGTGGACAGGAACACAATGTCCTCCTGGTATTTAATCGCTCCATGTTCGCTGCCTCAGTGTTTCTTCCCATGTTGTGGCGAATGCATAGATGGAAGCAGAGATGGTCTTCCTTGTCTTTGTGGTCGGGGTCGTAGCTGGTGTTTGTCCCCTTCCACCTTTTCCTCTGTGTTTAGTTGGTAGCAGTGGTCTCATTAACTCATTAACAACTGTCCTTGCTAGTTTCCGACCGACGCAGTTGTCATTTTCATGTCCAGTGTGGGCGCTAAGTGTGTAAGTAGCAAATGTACTTGCGCCCATCTGTGCTTATGGGCGTGTTGGTCTTAAAATGAGGTGTGGTCAGGCGCATTGGTGGCGCATTGCTATCTTGAGGCAACAGAAAGCGATTGCGCCACTGACCAACAAAAACCTGGTCTAAAGTCAATGGCATCGTATTTTTCTGCTATTTAAAGGGCACATTATTCAGATAGTAAGATGCACCTACATAGGCGGGTTCACAACGCGTGTACACTCAGCTTGTTAAACACACAGGGACATAGATGGTCTGGTTGTGCAGGTCCGTTCGCTTCTCCAACTTGCCGAATCCGCCATTTAAATAGCAATGTGCAGGCACACCTGGCTTTTAAAGGGAATGGGCTACTTGTTACGCCCAAAACACACCTATGATTAATTAAGACACTAAATGCAACCCCTTTACGCCTTGTGCCTTACTTTGCCCTAAATGCACTAGCGCCATGCACTTTCATTTAAATAGAGCCCTAAGAGCCTACAGTCACGCTAGCCACCCTGACTGTACATAGACACAACAGTCTAACATGCTCACAATGACAATGCTAAGATGCTGATGCTAGGCAGGTGTAATATTTACAGATAACAAAAGCCTTAAGGCAAAAAGGACTTTGTGTGTGAGAGTTTTTACAGATGTTAAAGATTAGCAGGGTTTCGTAAACTACAACACCAAGAGGCATGAGATAAAGACAAAAATCTGAAACCACATCAGTTTCTTTATGCTCTGTACTTAATGTGACTGTATATTTGTTACTTATGGTAATCTGTGTGTGACACGCATGCACACCTCGTGTCCTAAAGCTGTACTATATCAGCTTCAAGCTAGGGCCTGATAGAAACAATGCACAGCTCAGGTTCTAATGCAAATAGACAGCAGTTCTTCAATTCTACATTTTTGGGGGGGAAGATTGGTCATGTGCCGGTTTTCTCTCATAGCCTCACTGTCTCTCTCAAACTCATGCCCTCTCTTGCTATAGCTTTTCCTCTATTTCTTTACTCCTCCCCTTCCTAATCTAACTTGTGTAAGATTTCTCAGCTCCATACGTTACTGGTTATACGGGATGGTTGGCGAGGTCACTGAGTTCTTAACTCCATGGGTGGAGGACACTTCTGTTGATTACCTGAGTGCGTTTTGTACTTGAAAACTGTGGTATTTGCACCATAAGTCCTTGAGGTGGCTTTGCGTGACTGCAGCATGACACATCGTATACATATTTGTGTGGGTGCTGTGGGAAACACATACGCAGGCTTTGTTCTAGCTTGTCCCTAAACTCTGCTCTGCAGCCGACAGAGTATAAAGAAAATAAGAAGCCAAGAAAGGTGGAGAAGTCAGGTTGGTTACACACCTGGAAAATTACAGTAATAGAGATACTGACATGGACAGCAAGCCACTGCGATGACAGATGTCGAGTAAACACACATCACAGTCTTATCACAGCAAACTGTTTGGGTTTGAGTCCAGCCATCCAACGCAAACCTCACTTTCGAGATGCAAAAAGCCAGATTAAAAGAATGACTATGGACTATGGACCTTGAGCCAGGAGTCAATTAGTTTCGCTTAGCTTAAAGACCGAAAACAGGGAGAAACAGTTAGCCTGGCTGTCAAAGTTATAAAAATCCACCTACCAGGACATCTACATTTTATTAATTAACACATCGTATCCTCTTTGTTTAACCCATGCACAAGCAGAAAACAACAAGTTGAGGCTTTACGTGGAATTACGTGCTATAACTATTCCTTGCTGACAAGTGGAGTGACGCAGTGACTTACTGGAGACTCTGCTGTTTGCCTGGCAACCGCACTGTGAAGGCAAGACAGAGAGTGGTATCGCTCTTCTCATCTGACTTTCTGCAAAAAAGCAAATAAACTTATTTCCCAAAATATGGAATTATTCCTTTAAATGCACCATCATCATCATCATCATCATCATCAGCTTGATGCCAATACACAGGAAAAAGTTTATTCTACAAGTTGTCCAGAATAACTTGATATTACATAATATGCTTATAAATACTTGGATGTAAACCCGACATAATGCATAATGCAAAAAGTCAGAGTCAGAGCTGGAGGATTTTAAATGTCTGCAGGTGCACCACACAGTGTGGTGGAGTGTGGTGTTGCAGGAAGACTAATAAAGCATGGACTTCAACTGTCATCTGAGCAGGGCCAAACTTATCTGATTCACTCTTTCTCATACACACAGGCATTACTTTCCTTACCTAAACCTAATATAAATTGTAACCTCACCCTTAAACTCCTTACCATAACTTTACCTTAACCATAATGCTTGCCCTAACTAAACCTTGTTTCTGTTCATGTGTGAAAAGACATACACACAAGCAGACACATACAGTACAAACACGTGTGCAACTCTGTATGCAATAACTATTTATAGAGGTGGAATCCATTGACCAACAGGTCAGAAGTTGACATTTGTACTTTGGATTGAAGAGTTGCAATTAGGATTGTTTTGCTTAGATGAAAGCAATGATAAAGTACAGAAAATCTACTTATACCAGTTTGTGGCCAAGGCGTCTTTAAAAATGTATCATGGATTAAAAATTCATTCTGGGTGCCATGAGTCTGTCTAAAGTGAAAACATTGAACATGATTTTGCAATAATCCAGTGTATCTCTACTGCATTAATGTGCGTGTGTGCATGTGTGCATGTGTGTGTGAAATGACTGCAGACTGTGAGCAAACAAGTGGAATAAATAGCAGGGGTCAAAGTCAACTTCAAAAGGCGTTCTATCTAATCTTCAACTTAACCATGGTACAAACACATACTCATACTGGGAACACACAGGCCAGCATGTAGAATAGAACAAATTGCCACTTTCTTGAAAAGACTTGAATGTAGTTTCCCTGAAGATAAGCCACCTGAATCCTCTCATTGCAAATGTCCCCATAAAACCTTTCTCTTGCCTGTAAAACAATATCTTGGTCTTAAACAAAGTGGTGACATCAAAGACACTTTTTGGAATAATGTAAAGGACTTTGAACCATTTGCTATTTCTGTAAAAAGGATGAAAACCTTCCAACATCAGAAAGGAATTAAACAAACACACAATAAACATTCCATCCTATTGCACTTGATAGATTAAGATCTGTGTCACAGTCTCTTCTTATCTGTAATAAACCCACAATAAAGATAATTTCCATCAGTTATTTACATGACAAACTAATGTGCAGCACTCTGTACATCTCTTCGAAGTCTACACACTTTGGGAAAAGTCAATTATCAACAGCTTTCTTCAAGTGTCTGTATATGAGTCCACAATGGAAGTTGATAACCCTGTCGATAACCATATAGAACACTTCACACAAGTGCATGACATATACACTTAGCTGCACCATCAATCTATTCATTCATCTCCATTTACTCATCCAACTTTTGATCAGTTCTAAGTTGCAGTGTGTGTATGTCTTGATGTAGCAAGAATGTTCTAATATAGCTCTAATTTATCTTCGTCTCTCCAGTCAGTAACTGCTCTCTCTTTCTTCTCATTAATTATTTGAATCATTTGGTCTTATAAAGAGACGCTTGGTTCTTCTCACCTCCATCCACAGCCGGGCCATGTGCAGGCGAAGGGCTTCTCCCCCGTGTGTCTCCTCAGATGGGCTTTAAGGTGGCTGCTCTTGGTGTACATCTTACTGCAGCTAGGAAAAGAGCACTTGTGCATTTTAATAAGGTCTGCTACTGCACTCTTCTGGTACCTCTGACCTCCAGCAAGGACCCCTGCAGTTAAACCTCCGTCCAACCCGCCTTCCCCAAGCCCAGTGGGTTTTGTTGCAATGGGCACTGGTGCGATCCGGACAAATTTAGGCGAAGCAGAGCTCCCGGTTTTGCTTGAGCTAGTAATGTTCGCCAGGGAAAGCAGCTGAGGCACCAAGGCAAAGGTCTGCCCCTGGATGTTGAGCAGGAGTTGGGCGATTTTGATATCTGATGGGGCCTGGATTGGCTGAGATTCAGTTTTCTGGCACTGGGTTTGCTGGGTGACAGCATCTGATATGGCATTAGGGTAAGGTTCTTGTTTGATCTGTATGGGCTGGATTTGTAGGATGACAGGTACACTGGAGGCAGCACAAGTACCTTCTGATAAGGCTGGTGGTGATCCACAGTCCTCCTGTTTGATCCCATCAACTGCATTACTAGTAGAACTACAACTGGTTATACAACTAACATCCACTGCTGAGAGTGAGCTGTCCATGTCAGATGCACATGGTGTATGTTTGATCTCTGTGTAGGAGGAGAATGCAGAATGAACCACAGGCCCAGTCTGATCTGAGTTCTGTGACACTGATATGAGTTCTTGTGCTAATGTCCTTGACCTTTCCTCCTCAGCATCCTCTGATGTTGGTAACTTTGCCTCATCACTCCCCTCCTCTTCTTTCTCCATTGCCACCACCATGTTCTCTTCCAGGAACTCCTCAATCTCATCCAGGGTGGGCTGAAAGAGGAGCACCGCAGGATCCTGCAGCTCATCCAGAAATACAGGGAACTCGTAACAGTCCTTATTGGCCTGTTGCTGGAGGAGACTAAGCCATTGCTCCCTCTTGGACTCCCAGGCGAGGCCCATGGGTAAAAGAAGGGCTGATGAGGAGGAAGAAAAGAGTGGGGAGGATAGGGATAGAGAGGAGGATAGAGGAGAAGAATGAGAGCTGCTGCTGGCATTAGAGCTTAATGAGGTAGTGAGGGAGGCCTGTGAGAGGAGGAGGTCCACCAGGCTGTCCTGACTCTCTCCTCCTGAGGAGCTACAGCTATTACTGCTCCTGCTGCTCCTGCTTTCATAGCTGGAGCCGAAAACGTGCCGCAACGGTGGCGATAAGGACTCAGGGCTGGAGCAGAGGGAGGAGTCGCTGAGGTCATCCTCAGAGAGGTGAGGGGAGGAGGAGAGTGTCACCCCTTGGTAAGGGTGTTGTTGGTGATCGTAGATACATGTATCAGTTACCATGATGCCCAGTGACACACCACAATTGGCATGGCGACAGAGGCAGTTGTAGGTAGACCCTGGAGAGCCAGGATACAGGAAGGTCTCCCCACCAAGTGGCAAGTGATCCACCATTCCTGTGCGGATGAATGGCAGCTGGACTCCGCTCTGCTCTGAAGATCAAGCTGTTCTGCTGGAGATCGGTTGAATGTTAATGAAAAACTTCTTCCTTCTTCCTGCAACAGACAAATGAGTGTGTTCATCAGTTATGACAAGTAAAGAAATTTGTCTTTGAACTGGACTGCATACCAGCCAAAACTAGTGGCACCTACATTGACTCTGCTTGATATTAATACAATTTTAATAAAATCTAACTTTATAGTTAACAAATTTGTGCATTGGGGTGATCCCAGCATGACAACACAGTAACACTCTCTGTGGTCAGTCTGACTTGAGGTTAATGTTTCTTAAGACAATACCATGCGCAGTCTTAAAGGGTGGCTGGGGTGGCCAGTGCTACCTTGAGAGTGAATTGCAGGAACAGCAATCAGGTAAACTTGTGTTCTCTCCTCTCCCAAGTTTGATGACAGCAAATAACAGTAACATTAAGTTGTGCTTGCAATGCATCTCTCTTTAGTCTGTCTGTCTGTCTAACCTAGCTGGGCAGTGCATCTGTCTGTCTGTGTCTTGCTTGCCAGCCACTTACAGGGCTGTTCTGTGACTTTGTGCCTGACAAAAGTGAGAGTGAAATTCAGCTATTTATTACATTTGATAAACGCCAACGGGTAACGGTGTTTATAAACTGCAGCTCAGAAAAAATAACTGTGTCGCCCGTGAACATGCGTTCATATGCACACACATGAAATGAAAATCGCATTTTCCAGCAGCAATGTCTGTGGGGACTAGTCCAGACAATATATGGACGTGATGGCACTCCTCATAGCCACACATAATTTTAAAACAAGACAATGATTATCCAGATTATCTGGGGGAGACAGTTTGAAGGGCCTGATGCAGATGATAAAATTATTAATAGTATTGTTATCTATAATTTACAGGTGCTATACGTGAATTTGTCAGTAGAGGAGTCTATTTTCTATCACCATGTCTAACACCTTGCAGTCTGTTCTGCAGAACAAAGTCCATGATTTTAATGGCCTTAAATATGGTCAGAAATATGTTTTTTTATTCTCTATCCAAAAACATCCAGGCTAGTTGTCTTATTATATCAGTATATGCTATAATGTATGGTATACTATACAATTCAGATTAGTCATTTAAAGTTTTAGTCTCAAAGATTTTCATTTCTGTGTCTTTCGTGGCACCTATGGCGATAATTAATAAGTAATTGCAGGTGTGTTTTTGGACCTCACTTCAGTTTCAAGTTTCATCATCAATGATCTTTTCTTTATTTGTTCAGCCATAGTAAGCATTTACTCGCAACGCTAGCAGAGACCGGAAAAACAATATGCTGCTTCACACACAGGTGAGTTTAAGAGCGAGTCTCTTGCGTTAAAAGCATTGTTAAAAACTGTGCGCCGCTTGTGATTTTTCCAAGAAAATCGCCACAGACACCCAAGTCATAATACTGCAAATGCAAGGGCCTTCATCAGTGGGCCATAGGCTCAATCACCATTGTGTTACCTCACTTGGCGATAGATGGTGACTTAACAGACATTTATTTAAATGAAAATCTTTGTGATTATATCTTTAATTTAAAGGATAGACCAGGATTTGCGTACTGCATTTTTGTTTGGTGGTTTGCTTAGAGCAGGGGTTTTCAAAGTCTGAGACTGTGGGCCTCCCTTCAGACAAAGCTTGGAAATAGTCCCCCCCACACACACACCACTGCCCCACCCCTTAGTTTCGCTCAGTTCCTGAATGCCTATGGGATCATGATTATGTTATTTGATCCCATATACACTCAACAATTGAGCCAAGATAGCCTAATATTGCTGTTTAACATAACTTCGGAGTGCACCAAATACATAGAAAAAGGTAAGGCATTTATTAGTTTCTGAGTGGGAAAAATAGTAAAATTTCCAAAAACTACTGTATCTCTTTAACAATACATTACGGCCACCTCTAGACATACCTTTGCCACCCCTGGGCCACCCCAGTTAAAAATTCCTAGAACCGCCACTGAATACCTCAAGTTTACACTGCATAAAAATAAGCAAGCCAGCAAACTGACTGAAAATGATTCTGATTTGGTTTCTACGCACTACATGCTGCT
This sequence comes from Oplegnathus fasciatus, assembly GCA_003416845.1. Lineage (NCBI taxonomy): Eukaryota > Metazoa > Chordata > Actinopteri > Centrarchiformes > Oplegnathidae > Oplegnathus > Oplegnathus fasciatus. The sequence continues at coordinate 327,277 of NTHP01000696.1, forward strand.
GTTCAAAAGGTCTGCAGCTGATGGCACTTCAAAAGGAAAGTCAACCACATGTGAAAGAAGTGGAATTTGAAGACTGTGTGTATGTGTGTAGACGCTGCTGCAGCCAACCTGCTGGCTCAGACTTAAAGCTGACCATGTGGAATCAGGGGTTCCCATTTCTTTTCCATTAAAGCCACATGGTTCTGCTGTCATTTAATGATATATTTCTATTCATTTCCCTCTAGTGGTCCTTATTGCAGCTTAGCCTGATTGACAAAACAATTGCTACATAAAATGCTACATAACTTTTAGAGACATACATAGTGATATACTCTCAGAAATTAGAAAAACTACAACGTTCACCTAAAAACTATCAAGGCACAACAGAAAGGTAATGGGTGTGGTTAACAGGGTGATATTTCATCACAGTCGATCAGCAGATTTCTATGGGATGATGAGTGAAGGGTCTATCTATTTTTATCTACCAATGAGCCAACATATAATGCACTGCATCTACATTTACACGGATTAAAAATGCTAGATATTATCAAATGGTCTTAAATGCAACGCGTGGCTTTTGGTAATTAAACATAATGATGGAATCCCCTTAAATGTCTTAATGTGTTGCGCATGAACAAAAAATCAGACTGAAAAAAAGTATTGTGCGCCCACTTTTGTAAAGCTAATGAGCAAAGTTTCCGAACAGAGACTTCAGGTGGTCTCCGGAAAATTACTACATTAATTTGATTACTTCACTGACTTTCAGTGCAGTCACAGGACGTTAAAGACTATTGTTCTAGGATGTCTCACTGCTGTTGCTTCCAACCTTCAGTTAGTTATGTAATTAGTGATCTAACGTAAGGCGATACCTGGTGGAAAAAAGTTTGTGAAGACAGTTTGGAACACTTAGGCTTGGCCAAGTCATTTGCCATACGGTAACCCTGCCGCCGCGAAACAACAAAAAGGCTTTGACAGCCTGATGCGCCCCTGGTCTTCACCATGCTGCATGAATAATCAGTTATGGAGGTTAACTCTGGATTTATGACATGTTTAACACTGCGGGCTGTAACAGCTAGTCGAATAACAGAAAGACGAGATATGCGTTCCAGAAGGATTTTTTTTGTGAGGCGATTGTGATTGTGGGTAGCATATACATCACATGTAGTATAGATACCAAATGCCTCTCCATTCACTCAGAAGAGCCATACTTCCAACTGTACTCCACAATGAGAGACAGAAAACACACAGGCACAAAAACCCCCAGCACATTTTGGTCTACTATTAAATCACACCAGCGTCCCTACTTCTTAAGCACTCACCTCTACGCGAGGAATCCAAAATTCTGCCCAGTGTCTGGTGCACCTTCTCTTGAAAGTAGCTGACAGTGTGTGTTGGCAATATAACTCGAATACACGGTCTCTGATTAGCTGTACGCCTCCACTCTCTCTCCCTGTCTCTCTCTCTCTCTCTCTCTCTCTCTCTCTCTNTAATTTATACTGTAGGGAATTTTTAACTACTGGGTAGGCCTAAGAGTAAGAGTAACATTAAGAGTAACAACACAATCTAAAGGACTGCATGACTTATGGAAGTCCTCTATGGTTTATACAGGGGTATGAAAGTGATTTTATGATCTGGTCGCACTCGCACACATACTCCCTCCACACACACACACACACACACACACACACACACACACACACAGGAACTCAGGGTCGTCTCATGAAGGCTCGCTTGTTTGGCGCGCCCCGATTGGCTCTCGGTAGAGGGAGGCCGGCCTCAGGGTCTGGCATCAATAGAAAGAGGGAGAGAGTGTGTGTGTGTGTGTGTGTGTGTGTGTGTGGAGGGAGTATGTGTGCGAGTGCGACCAGATCATAAAATCACTTTCATACCCCTGTATAAACCATAGAGGACTTCCATAAGTCATGCAGTCCTTTAGATTGTGTTGTTACTCTTAATGTTACTCTTACTCTTAGGCCTACCCAGTAGTTAAAAATTCCCTACAGTATAAATTATTATAATTATAGGTTCCCACCTTATTATCCCCTTATTTTCTGACTTCACATATTGTTTATTTGTCGTACATGTATGTATCAGTACGTACTGTATTGGTAATTACACTGTAAGTTGGGAAGAATTACGCTATACATTGCGGGCCATATTACCATAGAAATATACAGTATTTGAGACATAAAATTTGTATATTAATGTATAATAATAGACACGTAAACATTTTACTTCATAAGAGTCCTCTCTGCTGCCTAGAGAGCACACTGAGCTTTTTGCATGGTACAGATGGCCATGGCTGAAGAAGTGGCTGAGTGACTCAGTGAATGAGGGAGCCATTCAGTAGGTAAGTGAGTGTGTTTACATGCTGCCTAATAACATCAGTCATAGAAGCTTTGCTTTCACTCCAGCTGAGCAGACCTCATATAAACACCTCTGCTGGGCTGAAGAAACTTTACTGGCTCCAACCTAATTTGATTTGCCTGCGTAGGCTAGATTACCCTTCAGTATGTTTGGATAAATGATCCACTTTCAGCCTGCTTGTAAACATTAGGAGTGTTTCAGTGTGTACTTGTATACAGTAGAGAGTCAGTGGCTATTTTGCTGTGTAAAAGGATACACAACGTCACAGGGGAGGTCTGTTTTGCATAGGACTCCCATTGCTGCTAATGATACTGCTACTATTACTTATATTGCTACTACAGGTACTACTACTACTACTGCTGCTACTACAACTGTTAGTACTACTACTAGGCATACTATAGGCCTACTACTGCTGCTACTACTACTGTTACTCCTGCTAAGATTACGCTCTAAGAAATGAAATAAGGATGTTGTTTGCATTACATGATTATTTTATGGTGAAACTACTGAATAATTGCATTTTTGACAATCAAAACAAGAGAGTTTCATTGCATTAATGTAATAGTAAAAGGTTTTGGGTTTACAAAACTGTTGAGTTGAATCTATATATTCAAGCTATTTAAAACGCACTGCAGGCGTTGAACTGAATAAATATTGTCCCAACACGTTTTCCATACTTCCCTTGCACATGCATAGTAGCCAAAGTCAATTACTGTCCTGATTATCCTGCAGGCTAAACTAAAGATATGGAAGACAGGGAGTCATTCAGGACATGCCCTTCAGAGTAGAGTTCAGATGGCCAGCTATGTTTTCTGAGAGTGAGGTAATGTAGTATTGATCCTTTCTGCGTATTTTAGTTTTTGATAGTTGTACTCGTATCAAAGAATAGCCCAAGCTGAAAGTCTTGTTTTGCTTACCCCAGTGGTTGAAGTTCTCTCCTGCTGTAGTGATGTAGTAGTGTACTCTAGGATGTCAATAAACATCACTGTTGGTATAATTACACGTGCAACAGAGCACCACAGGAGGAGGTCTGTAGAACACTGTTTTTCAGCTTGTCGTGAAATTACTGTTTAAGTTGAGAGTGCTGTGTTTTATATAACCTAAGTAGAATTCTATTTGTGAAGTTATGAGATTCAGAGAACATGGGATTAGCACACTGAGATTTTGAAACTAATTCTGTCATTTTAGCCAGCACATGCTAGTAATATGTCTAAGTGGAGGCTCAGAGAACTTTTGAGTGGTGAATAGAATCAAATTGACATAACATGGAGTATAATGTGTTATGTGAGGGTGGAGAAACTGACATGAATTGCGATGATGTACCTTTTTGGTATCAATGTGGTGCCGCCCCATTTCTCTCTTTACATTTCTGTCCCCTCTCTGTCTTTACCTTGCCAAAAATCAGATAGTCTGTATTGTTGTGTGTAGACTGTGAAGGGTTGTTTGTCTCCCACAGAATCCCAGTATTGAAACACGGCGGGAATGTGTCCTCAAAGCACTTTGAGTCTACCTCAATGAAAAGCCTGAAAGCCTTACAAAGGAGTATTTGGTAAGTTACAATATACACTATGAGCCATAGCCCAACTGATTCTCTATATGATAATATCAGCCAATTTTTTCGGTTAGGGTCTTTTTCGGTTAGGGACTGTTATTACTTAACATCAAGTGTATTTGCATGTTATACTGATTTGATTTGGCCAGTGCTGACAATGCAAGTTTAAGGGCCCTATCTTACACCCAGCGCAAAGCGGTGCACAGCGCAGTGCAACTGTCATTGCTAGTTTCCAACCGACGCAGTTGTCATTTTCATGCCCGGGTCATAAAAATGAACATTCTGATTAACAGCGGAGGGGTTGCGAGTGGGTGAAATAATACATCATTTATTTAGTTGAGTTTATTGAATACATGCAACGATCCCACCGCAGCAGAAACGATAAGTCCGTTTCCCCATTATTCGCTGTGCGCAATTACGCACGAGGCACAGCAGCTTAACTTCATTGATTATTTTAAATCTCCAGACACGCCGACAGGATCGGTCAGGATCTAATGTTTTTCCACACATCCAAAAGGTCACACACACAGTCCAGGTTCATACATTGTTTGGAGTAAAGCAGTGGCCTCCTGAGAAATCTTGAGTTCCATCAGAGCTGTCTAAAAATGTATTTCAGAAGCTGAAAGTTGTATTCTGTTTCCCCTGAGAGTTTCTTCTGTCCTGTCGAGTTTATAACTACAGTTTTTAGTTTTGATCCTGATATTTGTGGCAGTGACATTACTGCGTGCATGGAAATGTTTACAAATACTGAAAGCAGCCACTCCGATATTTAAAGTAAATTACTAAAGAAAACACTCACACATCAATTGCCCGCGGAGTGGGGCAGCAAATCCTGATGTTCCTGGCCGTTGGAATCCCTATCCGGATGGTGCTGGTCCTGCCGCCGTGGATGTTTGTGGGTATTGGCCCGCGCCTGAGGGTCCTGGGACACATCCTGGTTGGAGCCATTGGCTCACGGATAGAGGAGCCTGGTTCACAGCTGGACGTGCCCTGTAGGGTCCTTGGGGAGAGAACCCTATGCCTGGTCCCATTTGAGCTGGATCAATGGGGTTCACCTGAAGCCTATATTGTGGGCGTACCTGTGGCCCTGTGTAATAGCCCTGGTCTTCTTCAATT
>NTHP01000696.1:333366-344199 GCA_003416845.1 Oplegnathus fasciatus
CAATCTGCGGCAAACAGTATTGGGGCCATGCTGGTGCCCACTGCCGCGCGTTTTGCAGCCTCGTCTGCCATGTTATTACCTGTGGCTATTAGTGAATCTGTTTTCTGGTGTGCTGGACACTTGATGATAGCGACTGCTAGTGGGAGGTGCATCGCATCCAACAGATAGCTTCCCCATGTGTTACTGGGGTGCCATCAGCTCCAAGGAAACCTCTCTGTCTCCAGATGCTACCGTTTATGTGGCACACACCATATGCATATGCCGAATCTGTATATACATTTAGACGCTTTCCTTGCGCTAATTTACACGCGGCTGTCAAAGCCGTGATTTCTGCCAGCTGTGCAGAACATGGTTGAGCAATCTTATTTGCCTGAACGTGTGTAAAAGTGTTATCTTTATTTAACTGCACTATGGCATAACCCGCATGGTTTCCTGTAGCGTCTCTATAACAGGAGCCATCTACAAACAACGTGAGATCCGCTGTGATTGGCTGGGTATACAAGTCGTCTCGTGCACGTATGAAATCGTTTGTCGCTTGGACACAGTCATGTGGAGTTCCATCCACAGGCAATATCATTCGAGTTGCTGGATTCACTGTGTTGCAACATTGGATGGTAAGTTCAGGTGCTGAAAGTATAACCTCATAACCTGTTTTCCTAGCTTGGGTTAGAACGAACCGTGGGCTCATGAGCAAGGCATGTAGCTGATGAGAAGTATATAAGACCACCGGGTGTCCCATAGTTAAAGTGGAGGCCTTTTGAAAAGCAAAGGCTGCGGCAGCCAGTCCCTGATAGCAGGGTGGCAGGCCCGCCTCAATGTTGTCTAATTTGGTACTGTAATACGCCAATGGTTGTTTACGTGTCGGTGTATCCTGCATCAACACTGCATTAGCATATCCTGATCGTTCCGCGACATACAAATGGAAGGGCNCCGAGTGCTGGAGCAGATTGCAAGTCCCCCTTAAGTGCCTGGAAGGCTCCCTCAGCCTCCTCCGTCCATTGTAATTGGGCTGAACCGTGTGTTTGTCCTGCCGCTCGTATGAGGGCTCTCAGAGGTGCTGTTTTGACAGCATAGTCACAAATCCACGGGCGGCTGTATCTAAGGTGCTAAGGTGCCTGATGAAACCAAGGTGCATTTTAAATAACTATCAACATCGTTTAGTAAACAGAGAGGAATTAAGGGGGGAATCATGGGGTAGAAAGTCAGACTAGAATAGCCATGGGGTTATTTTTTTGTCTTGGAACAGTTTGCCTTCAATGTACAACTTATGTACTGAAATTACTGCCTTTTTTCCTCCTTGCATATTCTGTTTCCTGATCAGGTGTAGTATTTTGCGTCCATCCATGATTTCTCGGGGGAACTGGTCGTTAAGTCCATAGTCCGTGCCTTTCAGTTGTCTGCCGTGACGTTGTACCTGTTGTTTTTGTTTGAAATGTTCGAATTTTGCTACGATGGGTCGTGGGTGTTTGTTTGCGGAGTTTTTTGCTCCCATGCGGTGTACTCGGTGGAATGTAATGTCCTTCACTGTGTCCGGGGGGAATTTGAGGTGAGTGGTCATGAATTCCTGTATCAACTGTTCTGGGTTGTCGTCGTGTGTTGGTTCAGGGATACCGAAAAAAACAAAGTTATCTCTCATGCTGCGTGATTGTAAATCGAGTATGGTTTCTTTCATGTCCTTGTTGTCCGTTGAGAGAGAGGTAACGGAGTGTTGGAGGAATTTGTTTTCTTCAGTCAGTGTGAGTATTTGTTCCTGGCTGAATTCTAGGCTTTCGAGCAGCTGCTGGAATTCTTTGTGGAGAATTTCTACAAGAGCTATTCTTGCATCGAGTCCAGAGAGTTTACTGTCAGTGGAAGTTAGAATGTCACTGACCTCAGTACAGCATGATTTGTTCGGGGAGCTGTGGATGGAGTCGGATTGCCGGCATCTCTTGGTGGTTGGTGTGGAGGTGGAATTGTCCTTTTTCCGGTCTTTTTTCGTGCCATTCATGGTGCAGAGTCGGTTGAAACATTCGTCGATGTAGTCCTCAAGGTCTTCCAGATCGAACGGTTGTGTTATTCCAATTGAAAGGGTATAGAAAAGGTGTTTATTTTGTGAAGAAAAAGGTCGAAGTTTTTGTTTGTGATCTAGCAGATGGGGGCTGCCATCTTGAATCTCACACCGGTCTCGTCGGATCTCACGGTCACAGACACATCGCCTCACCACAGGTTGGTTATTTGTAAGGGTTTCTCCCCACAGCTGATGGTCTCATATATGGCCTTGTAGGCCTCCCTGCGCTTTGGAGACACTGAAAACCAGTTATAAATCTCCCATGCCAAGTACTCCACACTACGGGGGATGGTGTCATTGGAAGTATGACTTACGGCAAGCTGCAGAGAGTGACACACACAGCGAATAAGAACCAGATCTTTGAGGCCATACTCCTCCTTCAGCACTTTATGGACCCCATTGTTAATCCCCGTCATAACGGAGGCATTGTCAGTCCCTATCCCCAGGAGTTTCTCTTTTTTAAGACAACACTTCTCCAGGAAAGTGTTGAAGCAAAACTATGGTTTGCTGAAGAGCTTAGATCATAAACAAATAATCAAAAGTACCTGATTGAATGTATATCCAACATATAAAGTGTGAAGATTATGTTTTAGCATGCAACATAAAAAGATCCTAAAGTTTTAAAAAATACAGTCTGAAAGAGCCTGATAAGTAACTGCGTCACAAAACCAGTTCAAACTGCCTCAGAGTGGAAAATCCCCAAACATACCGGAATCAGAGATATGCCAGGCTGTGCCCAGGAGGGGGTTGGACCACCCCAAATTTGGCAAAAGTTACACCATTATTTACCCGACGATAGATGATCATTTTTAGAAATAGGTGGAGTGGCTCAGGTTACTCCACCAATAGGGACATGGGCACTTGGGCAATATATGTGTGTGCAGACCGTGGAAAATCAATCAAGCTCACGGGACTGGCTCGGGTTTTATCTCTGTGAAGAATAAAACTCTATTGCATCAAACTCTGATCGTCTCCAGATGAATTTTTGAACCTGTTTTTGGGACTCCAATAGTTACTTTATCCTGAAGAGAACTAAGTGTTGGTGAAGAGGTCCAGACTTAAACTCTGGCCCAAGACCTNCTAGAACACCATTAATAATTTCCGTGCACTTTGTCCTGTGCATTTTGAAGTGAGTAGCAGCAGTGGAGTCTGAGAAAGCAGCTTTACATGCTTCCCCTATGTGATCACATGCCAGCATGGAACAGTGTTCAGCAATAGCTAATGCCATGGTGGCTTCAGCCTTTTTTGCAGAGTCAATTTTTTTACTCATTAATGGCAGCTTGCTTTGGGTGGAATTGTGATAAGGCTTTGCCTTTTGAGTATGTTTTTGAGTTGTCGTGTTTTTTTACACTACCGGTCAAAAGTTTTCGAACACCTCAATTTTTTCAGTTTTTTATTGAAATTCAAGCAGTTCAGGTCCAATGAATAGCTTGAAATGGTACAAAGGTAAGTGCTGAACTGCCAGAGGTTAAAAAAAAAAGTAAGGTTACCCAAAACTGAAAAACAATGTACATTTCAGAATTATACAAAAAGGCCTTTTTCAGGGAACAAGAAATGGGTTAACAACTTAAAGCTGTTCTGCAGCAATGGAGGTTGATCAAGCCTTGAAAGCTGGTGCTACCAATTCCTACAGGTGTCCCAACTTTTCTTGATTACTTACAACCCCCTCTGTCTGCATAAAAGTAGTGCTGGAACACACTGTGGTACCATACCCTTGTGAGCATTATTTGAACAGTATTGTAAAGCAAGAAAGTATTGTGTTGCTATAAAAAGGCAATTAACAATGGAAGAGAGACAGACCATCACAACACTTAAAAATGTAGGTCCTTCCTACAGAGAAATTGTGAAGAAAGTCAAGGTGTCAGTGAGTACAGTTTCCTTCACCATCAAAAGGCACTCAGAAACTGGGGGAAACTCTGACAGGAAGAGGTCTGGCAGACCCAAAGCCACAACAGAATCAGAAGACAGTTTCTGAGAGTCAACAGCTTGCGTGATAGGTGGCTCACAGGACAACAGTTTCAAGCACAGCTTAATAGTGGTCGTAGTAAGCAAGTCTCAGTTTCAACTGCGAAGAGAAGACTTCGAGTTGCAGGTTTGACAGGTTGAGTTGCAGCAAGAAAGCCATTGCTAAGACGTCAGAATAAGAAAAAGAGGCTTGCCTGGGCCATGAAACACCGCCAATGGACTACTGAAGACTGGAAGAAAGCGTTATGGACTGATTAATCAAAATTTGAAATCTTTGGTTCATCACGCAGGATTTTTGTACGCCGTAGAGTAGGCGAAAGGATGGTTCCTCAGTGTGTGATATCAACTGTCAAACATGGAGGAGGAAGCGTGATGGTCTGGGGCTGTTTTGCAGCGCCATGCAGTACCCTCTGGTATGCACCTAGTTGGTCAGGGGTTCATCCTACAGCAAGATAATGACCCAAAACATAAGTCCAAGCTATGCCAGAACTACCTTAGGAAAAAAGAACAAGATGGTAAGCTTGAAAACATGGAGTGGCCAGCACAGTCTCCAGACTTAAACCCCATCGAGCTGGTTTGGGATGAACTGGACAGAAGAGTGAAAGCAAAGCAACCTACAAGTGCCACACATTTATGGGAATTTCTGCAACAGAGTTGGGAAGAACTTTCTGAAGAATATTTGATTTCCATTGTAGAAAGAATGCCACGAGTGTGTTCAGCTGTTATATCTGCCAAAAGTGGCTACTTTGATGAGTCAAAAGTTTAGAATACATTTTGGTTTATAAATTGATTCCATGATTTCTTTTTTAACTTCAATTGTTTATTTGTTCTATGCTTTCATTTCAGAGTACAATGAGACATTATACTGCATAAATTTCAATAAAAAACCGGTGTTCTAAAACTTTTGACCAGTAGTGTATAACACAAAGTTTGGCGTAGAAATCAGCCTTACAATACAGGCAGTATGCCCATGTATCATCTCCAATAAACGGCTTCAACCAGCCTTTGAATTCAGGGTTTGATTCCCACTCCTTTCTGTATTTTTGAGCGTACAGTTTAGACTGAGACATGATGAGCTAGCTAGCTAGATGTTTAGCTTATGTCACAGAGAGGCACACACACAGTGGACGAGGTGAGTAAGTGACTGAGGCTGTGTGAGTCAAATGCAGTGATTTATTTTAGTGTGACAGTTGTAGTGGCAATCGAACAACAAAAAAGGCCACTTGAGGGAATTTGAAGACATTTCCAACACGTGATGGTGCAAAAGATGAGGTCCGCCATGGCACGTGCGTTAACATTTTATTTATATATATATAGAAAAAACACCTACAAAAACCTAGTGCACTGAATGAGTAATTTAAAAACGAGCTCGTAATAGACTATAAGACAAGAAAATACTAAGACAATAACACCACAGGACCAAGACCAGCCAGACGCACACACACACACGGTTGAAAAACTGTGTGGCTTCCTCAGTTCCTAATTCCCCCCAGCTGTTCACCTGTGAGTCTCCTATGTAGACTCAGTGACTACTGTGATTACCTGCATATGCCCTCTGGTGCGCAGGTGAAATAACAACAGCAATATTTCCACATATACCACATATAGCACCCATTGAAATTGGCTACAACAGTGAAACATTTACATTTACATCCCGCTCTGTAAGCCAGGGCGGGATCAGCGGCAGCTTTGCGCACGTGCGATTCATTTGCAGTGTGAACACTGTGTGTGTCTCCTCTCTGCTCTGACTGCAGCTGGGACTGCTGCGTGAGGCTACTGTGAGACTGACCGCCTGTGGGTGCTTTGGGACGGCGGAGGGGCTCACGGCAGCACCCACTGCTCGTTGAGGACAGTAACTGCAGAATGATACATGCTTTCACATCACAGTCTCCAAAACACCAGAAAAGTCTTCAATAACACCAGAAAAAGTCACTAGATTTGTCGCTAGTCGCTTTTGACAAAAAAAGTTGCCAAGAGGATTTGGAAGGTCGCCAGATTTAGCAAGAAAGTCGGCAAGTTGGTAACACTGCCAAAGATGCCCAGTTGAATTTCTTTGAGGCGTTCAAAGACACTCGGAAATTCCTACACCATCATTTATTTCACAATGTAAACGTTTATGCAACTGGACTTTAAAGAGAAATTGCACCTTTTTCAGAAAGGGCTTTATGAACATTGTCATGCAATGAAGCCAGTGAGCAGTCGAAGCAGTCATCATCAGTGATGTTAATTACACAAACAGAAACAGCTTCATACATAGGGTATCAGTTAACATTTGGTGGTGCATTCATTGCAGTAGGAAATCTAACACTCAACTCATGGACCTCTAAACAATTAACTAATGTTAGCAATAAATAGACATATCACAATTCCTAGTGTCAACCGCTTTAACTTGCTGTGTCCACTTCAAGTATGGTGAAAGTTTCTCTATCATGTATGCAGATTAGACATGCAGTGTTGCAATACAAGTCATTTCAGTTCAATCCCTTTATTGACTTTGTACCAGTACAACAAAATACAATTCAGCAACATTCAGCAATGTGACTATTGCACATGCGCACATCACAATGTCGATGTTGACACGATATATCGTGCAACCCTACACACAATAGCAATCACAGTTTCTTAATTGATTGAACTGTACAAAGACAATCGCATCCAATAACGACCGATTAAGTATTAAAGTCCTGCAATTCATGCTGACCATAGCATCAGCAGCAGTAGTATTTTCACCTGAACATACATATGTCATATTTCATGTGAGTTGTGTGTGTGCAGGGAACAGGGGGCGTAGGCGTTGTGAGCAGTAGAAAGCAGCCTTTATTCAGATAAAAGCTCTAGGTTGATGGCAGTGTTAATGGTGATGGATGGTTAAAACGAAGTAAGAGTTCTGGAGAAGAACCTGTCTCCTCTTCAGGATTGATTGGTTTTGTGGCATTTTGCCAGATGAAACAGCTCGAAGCAGGCAGCGGTTGTGTTTAGTTGAACTCTCCCTGGTGCTGAGGACGCTCTCAAAGCAGCATTTGCTGTAAATAAGATTCATGATAGATAGAAGCACTTAATCACTAACAGATTTTTTTTTTAAAAGGGAAAAAAGTTAAACTTCTAACAGTAAACAAGCATTATTCAGAGTACTCGTAAGGCTACTTACAGACTGTCTGGGTCGAGCTGAAGAGGAGCATTGAATGCTCAGTCACATAGCTGCACTGCCTCCAATTCCTCTGTTCCTGGTCCATGTGGGGCTGGTTCTGCGATGTGTGGAGAAGAGACAAAAAACAACAACAACAAAAAATCACATACTAGGTACAAGTCCATAAATTTGTAAGGTACAGTTGTAGGAGAGAGCTGCTCATAAATGTGCTCGGCAATTCAATTGGTGATTGCTGAACTTTTCACTGATGTATACACTTCTTCACTCACCGTCAACAATCAATTGATAAAAATAGTCTTGGCGCAACATCAGCTTCAAAGTCTGACAATGCAGACTGGCTATGTGATGGATCTGTAGTGTATAGTACAGGTTGTTAGTGGAATCGAATGTACCTGGCAGCTGCGGTGGGGGAGTTGTGCCCTGCTGCTTCCCTTTAAAAATAGAACAACACCAGTTAGCAGATGTAACGGTCTGTCTGTCTGTCTGTCTGTCTTTCTGAAAGTACCTTAACCGCGGTCATCCACTACTTCCACTTGTCTTGTTTGTAATTATTCAGTACCTCGGCCTGAGGAGAAAATGATAGTGACTTATTACCCCAACTTAGAGAAATGTTTATAAAAAGTATATGTATAATACGGAAGCGTAATGCATTCACTTGAGAAAAAAAAATCGCCCTGTTTTTCTGAATTAACAAGATAATTATCTTGGAAAATCCAAGATAATGTTTCATAGAAAAAAAAACCCCCTGTTTTTCTGAATTAATGAGATACTTATCTCGGAAATTCCAAGATAATTTTTCATGGGGAAAAAAAAATGTCTTCCTGTTTTTCTGAATTAATGAGATAATTATCTCAGAAATTCCGAGATAATATTTCATGGAGAAAAAAAATCTGCTCTTGTTTTTCTGAATTAACGAGATACCTCAAAATCCTGCGAGACTGTCTCACCTGCATGGAGTAGGCTACGGTTGCTGTTGCTAATTAGCCTGACCCGGCCTCCAACAGTGCGGGGTCAATACAGGTAAGGTATCTAAGGTATTAGTTACATGTTGCATGCCAAATTATGTCAGCTAACTGTTTGCTTGACCACATGTAACAGAAGAGAGTAAACGAAATGAGTGGCAGCGACAGCAAGCTGGCTCACTCGCTANCTGGTTTTCATGTTGGTTACACCTCTAACTATAAATACAGTCTGCACAGGCAAAACCCAAATCTGAAACTGAACGTAGACATTCAGCGCTATTTATTGTTTGAATAATCAATGTAATAGGACACACCAGGGCAACAAAAGACACCTGTCAGTCACATGTTCCAATACTTTTGCTCACATGAAAAATGGGTGGGTTCAAACAAAAGGTGCTATCTTCTAAGTTGTGTGTCAGATCCAGATGTAAATACCTGGAAATAAAAGCTGAAATGTTGATCTCTTGTCTCATATTTGTCTTTTGATGTCAAACCCAAATGTTTTCAGTCTACAGCAAAAATACAGGAATTGGCCTCACTGTTCCAATACTTTTGGAGGGGAGTGTACATATACATATATATAAATATATATATACATACTATACACCATGGTGCGGAAAGAATGGATAATGAAGAAAGAGTGGATGAATGGTTATTAAAAAGTGTGTACAAGCATGTTGGATTGTTGCATGTCTAGTGTTCATGGGAGGAATGATTTGGATGGCAATACAAGACCCAGTGAAGGCAAGACCATAAAACAGGAACAGAAAGCAGAGATGAATAATAGAATAGTGTGGACTCTTGCTCAGAGAGTGCAGACAGAAGGTGTGTAAAAATAGTTGTGTATCGGGTTAAAGTAAGTGAAGTTGTCAAGGCATGGGAAGTGGTTATAAGTGGAAAACAGGTGTTATAGTGTGTAAACTATATTGAAACTAGCACAGCGCTAATGCTCTTCAGTGCAGTAGCATCTCAGCTGGGTGCTGAGGTGCTCCCGCAGGGAGAGGACTGAATGGGCAAGGGGCTGATTTATGAGTATATAGGTAGCGTGCGTCGCTCGCGTGTGCGGCCACAAATAGATGTGCATGAACTGTAAAATGTATTTTGAAGCACGAGAGTAAACAGCCAAGCATTACACACCTGTTTTCTTAAACTGCTGGATGTAACTTCAGTACGGGAACGGTGAGAAGAAAAGACGGCGCCTGGACGCAGGCGAAAGATAAGACTCGCAACCAGATTATCATACTTTATAAAGTGCAGCGTAGTAAGGATACAGACATTTTATTCATAACACGGAAGTAACGGACCTGTCGATGCGCAACTCGACCGGCGCTAGGACCCGTTCATCTGAGTCAGCCATTTGGCGGTGAGTAGAGGTCTCAGCCTGCACTAACGTTCACACTGCACTGTTAACCCTGAAAACAAATACAGTCACGTTCACACTGCACTGTTAAACCTGAGAACAAATACACNGCCACAGAGGAAAGAGAGGCCAACATCTCCAGCGAACTGCAGAAGGTGAATCCAGGTGACTGGGTCTACATCAAAGTATTCAAAAGAAAGTGGGACCAGCCCAGACGTGAAGGCCCTTTTAAAGTCAGTCTAGCAACTCCAACAGCACTAAAGGTTGAAGGTAAGAAAGTTTGGTTCCATCTTAACCACTGAGGACCCAGAAGGGACGGCTGAAGCATACAGAGGAAGAGCACGCCCTGGGTCAGAAGGGAGGTGACACCACCCCACAGGAAGCTAGTGGACCGGACGGGGAAGGTGACACCGCCCCACAGGAAGCTAGATGGTCACAGAGCCCGCAGGGAGAAAGGAGATCCCAGAGACTGCCACCAGATGGCCCAGAAGCANATTCCATCACCAAATAAGAATAGAGTAGAACGGGGCTTAGACACAGACTGGAAAGCAGACGAGCAGGTCTACATAGCTTGGAACCAGGAACCACACGGGGTGCCGTCAGAACATCAGGCTATAGGAGAAGATTGGATCATCTCTGGACAGGTAGCGGGAATGGTTCCAATTTGGGGAGCAATGGCGACTGTACACTATACAGCACGCAACAGCAGATGGATAAATCACCTATGGTACAACCAACAAAGATTTATTAATTGGACCATATTAGCACTAGGGGCCATACATGAACAGCTACACTCAACCTCCTTAATGACTATACAGAATAGATTTGCCCTAGACACATTACTAGCAGAAGAACAAGGAGTATGCAGCTTCATTGACGATGAGTGCTGTACTGTAATTCCAATGCACACAGGACAAGAAGGAAACCTCACACAGGCACTGAGGAAGATGAAGGCACTGAGGGATGAACATGTAAGACATTCCAATTGGAACACCAGGGCACAAGCGCTATGGGACTTTCTTAACAAACTGTCCTGGAAAAAGATCTTGCAATTGATAGGGATGGTGATAGGAACACTTTTGCTAGTTGCTATGGTTGTCATGTGTTGCATACTTCCATTGACTCGAGTGATGATTAGTAAAATGATCACGTTGGTAACCGGACAGTTTCCCCTGCAGATTCACAATGAGATTGAAGTAGGACTAGCGATGACACAGGCGAGTCGTGAACATTTGTTTGAATTTGACCCTGTAGACACACAGTTGGATGACGATGTTTATACCACAATGGACAAACGGGAATGGCAGATCGACGCATAAAAAACTCATCCAACAATGGCAGAACAAATAGT
>NTHP01000697.1:13383-31034 GCA_003416845.1 Oplegnathus fasciatus
TAAATCAGAAAACTAAGAGAGGTTTTCATTGGGGAGTTTCCACCTTAACTAACCACTCTACTGCCCCTCTCTCTCTATAATCTTAAAATCGGTCTCTTACCTTTCAAACTTACCAAAAATTGCCCCCATTAACAATGAAATCATGAGCCTGGACCAAACACGCGGGCAAACGTTGGTGCAATTGCATGCTTGGAAGCTGGACATTGCCATTTATGTGAACATTTATGTGAACACATCCTATCCCTCCTGCATGATGTACATGACAACAGATCTTTAGGGGTGGGGTGGGGGGTGGGTTACCAAGTATTGTGCCAAAGGAAAATGTACAATGTGCTGTAAAGAAACTTTTTTTTTTTTTTTTAAACTGGGACCTGGAATCAAGAAACTTGGAAATGGTCAGCTGGAAAGACATTTTTAAGAAAGAATTTTTAAAGTGATTTTACCCAAACAATCTTAATTAACTGTAATCTACTGATCAGATATAACTCAAGACAAGCACAAACAAGAATTTGTCATCTGTATTATGACCAGTACTGTTATTATGAACTCTCTATTCAACAAAGCAGTAATTGGAACAGAGTTTCACTGTCAGCAGTCACCTTAAAACAGGAGGACTGACACTCTATTGAAGAAATATTTACAAACTAATCATTGTCAAATATTTGTACAGTTGAGATTTACTTTGTGTTTGATTAAAAAGATGGACGTGAGTTGACTGCACTATAAATAGTTGCTCAGTTCAACCACATTGCATTGCTGCAGTGAAGTAAGTGTTCTGTGGCAGGCAGATTTCACGTTGCTTTGTAAAATAGAAGAAATTTTTTGGCATAAAATATTCATCAATCTTAAAATTCCGTGCAACATTTTTTTTTTGGGGGGGGGGAATTAGCTTTAGTATTGTTTGTATGTTTCATTTTTGTATGGTTAATTTACTTTTTGATTTGTTGTGAATTTTTGAGATTAAATATTCACATTAATCAGTACTTGAGAACCTGTAAATTATATGATGAGATTAATGTAAGTATGCCAAATATAAAATTTGTGTATTACAATTAATGTAAATATTGTGTTTTTAACAAAATGTAGCTATAACAATTTACAGCTTTGAATGTAATGTTGAAGCAGCAAATTATTATTATAAATGTTCAAACTTTTATGGTTTTGTGAGTGTAGAAAAACTAAGGTCATGCATAATGACACCTAACACATTTACAAGTTCAATAAACTGCCCTATGTAATACAAATGGACTGACTGATGGATTTCTGCGTTATGAGACCTTGAAGATTTGTGATTTTGTGAATTTGTCTTCTTTTACGGGGTATTGAGGCTTCATGGAGGCAAAACACCCACCCAACGCTGCAGATATCCGAGCTGATTAGCCATCCTTGCCTCTAACAAACCTCATTGGCTCTTTGTGTTTGCGGGGGAAGCCAGCTAGGGATCATGTGGTTGTCGCTGCATTATTGCATTATGTTGGGGTTTGGAATCTGAAGCTGATAATGTAAACATCAGTACATGTTACGTTGTCCCATGGAAACCAGTCACTGTAGGCGAAAAGGCGACTTTTTGAGCCACAATCTAGTGGACACTTTCCCCAGGCGAACAGGATGTGTAGGCAGCAACAGTGAGCAAGGAGTACAAAGGGAAATTGGGAACAATTAAAGAAAGAAAAATTCTCTATTGGCCAAAGAGTGCGTTCAATTCCATGAAAATGCCAGATGAAAGATGGCTGCCAAGAAAAGTTATTTCCACCAAACTTTATTACAGTTAAGTATAATCAAACATATAATTTGGATATTGTAAAACAAGAACAAAGAAAACAAGTGATAAAGAGCTAAATTGTATGTGTTACAAAGTATAATAGTGTTAAAAGATGTTTTTTGTTACGAGAACAGCAAATCAATTCGGTGTAAAATTTGACATTTTCACAAAAGCTGAAAGGTTTAAAATCAAAATCAGCTTAATGACCTAAAAACATTGAGTCCTCCTCATTATAATCCACAAGCCCAAAAATCAAACCAGAAATTCCACAATTTTCATCACTAAAGATAAGACAGAACGCACCCCCAGGAATGAGCTGAGATGGCCTCACCGTGGCTCACTTCCTACTTTGGAAGGAAGCAGGAAGTGATTTAGAAGACAGGACTAGCAATTCTTGGCGGGAACCATGTGGGATGTAAATCTGCTGAAAGCAATTAATGAGAATATTTAGTACTGTATTCAGTGTTGCTTAGGTACTTTTCTTTGGATTTCCTTGGGACAAACTTAAAGAGACTGACTCACTGATCAGGTAAGGTCAATTATTTTCTCTGTGATCCATGAAAAGTGGTTATCACTCTTTGCCTTTGGGATTTTTAAAAGACAGCATTGATCGTTTTGGGAAACAAACTCAATGGTCAGTTTACTTGATGAAGCTTCATGTGACGGGTACGGAAGAGGATTAGGGCCACATGTGGAAAATGTGAGTTTAAAGTCAAAACATAGAATCAGTGAACTACATGTTGAAGTTTTTCATGTTGAATCACACAACCATTGTGTATTTCACTCATCACTTCACACCATGTTGAAATGTTTTTGTGAGTAGACAATGGAAGGTTAGCACGAGCCTAGCATAGACTAGCTTTTGCACTACAGGCTAATGCTACTTATACATTTTCTTATGGATGTTGCTATGGATGCTTTGAGTTATCCACCTTTTATTAAACGTAACATAGACGTCCACAGAGCCTCAACAGACCAAGAGCAGTGCATTTGAAAGGAGATATGATTAAACTTTCGATGGGGAAATTATTAGATTATTGTTTGGCAAAAAGCAGTATGATGGCAATGTTGATCTGTCATTCTTTTTTTTTTTTTTGTCAAATAATTGACCGCCTCACCTGCACTTTGTGCTGAGCGCTAACATTAATTAGCAAATTAGCATGCTAACACGCTAAACTAAAGGTGATGAACATGGTAAACATTAAAGCTGCTACACATGCTCGCACTGTCACTGTAAGCTGAGTACAGCCTCACAGAGCAGCAAGCATGGCTGTAGTCTTGTTCAAGGAGAACATGGTGGTTCATAGCAAGTATAAAGGTACAAATAAAGTGGAAAATAAATAATTCTTGAATTATTATGTTGGCCTTCATATAAGAGAGAGTCTACTTTAATGTCGAAGAATAGCCTCTTGCAACGTGTACCTAAACGTATATAGGACAACTCATACATTTGCACAGTCGCTGTGTTTTGCTGCACCAAAGACGGGACCGTTAATACCCAGAATTTAAAAATGGTGGTTTACATCTTTGTAGAAACAATTGCACCCCTGTGAGTTGTAGGTTTCACGTCCCTACTTTCAGATGGTGGCATTCAGATTGACACTAAGTCGTCTTTTACATAAAGACGTAATTGGCTCTATTGTTAATCTGCTCCTCTTCATAATTTCCACATGCTTGAGCCATGACACAAATAGTTAAAAGCCTGTAAAAAATCTCCCTCTGGCCCACATGGCTCAGAGGCTGTAGATGAGCTACTGGTGTGTGATGACAGAAGACACATTCACACAGGGGAGCAAGTTCCCTGTTCATCACAAAGCATCTAATTACCCCGCCACCGCAGTTGAGCTGAAGACTGCTCTCGCTCTACAGTCAGCACAACAGTTGTGTGCTGATGGAGCTGCGCTGCTTGACCGAGGGACCTTGAACAATTGCAAATTGTGTGTGCGAGTTGTGTGCATCCCCTCGCTCTCTCGCCTATAAACATACTGTGTGTGTGTGTGTGTGTGTGCAGAGCGGTGATTGGGAGACGAGCACACTTCACCTGTCAGCGCTCATCATAATTGTTGGTGGTTGGCTGTAATTTGACAGCAATTATCATGTCAGGAATGAATTCCCGGCTAATCGCAGAGTCTCCTTGCAACAGAGGGCGCACACTGCAGCGACCGGAGAGACATGCCTCTGCCATTCAGCCAGCCTGGGAGGATTGTCGTCGGTTACAAACCTCCACGGGCTTGTCAATCTGCCCATTATTGGAAGAAGAGCTGCATTCATCTGGTAGTAGCAGCAGTGCACAAAGCCTGTCCTGGTTAAAGGACAGGAGAGAGTTAAGCAGGCAACAAATTTCTGCTGATCCCAGACATTGACATTTTGCATTTATGGGCACAGATAGCTTCCTCACAACAAAAGGAACCATAGCTGGAAGGCACGGCGCCGTAATAACATGTAAATATTATGAACCTGCAGAGCTCCCTGTGATTGTAGACGCATCCAGCACATTTCTAAAAAGATGCAGCATTCATTATATCCAGCACGAGGTTTCTGCAGAACAGTTTAGCCTTATTATAAAAGCACTAAACATCCTTCGTTTATAGCATTCATGGGTGATGATACATAATTATCAGGGGAAAGGCAGAGCTAGGTATTAATTTAAAGTTGCCTGGGGCGAATTTTGGAGAACACACAGCCGCGGAGAAACCCAAGGTGTTTGTCTCGCTCTGCAAATCTCTCCAGGGAGAGGAGAAGCTGGAGCAGCTCTGCAGGGAGCAAAGAACCTCCATCGCAGAGGCACACTGAAGAGAAGTTTCAAAGAGAAACTCGCAAAGAATAGATGGCGCGTTTTATCTTTCTGCTCCACTCCTATATCTGCTCTGTTGTGTTCAGCAGCTTATGGGGGGATTTTCACCTGACAGCTTCAAATACTCCAGGTTGTTTTAAATGGCACGATGAGTGAAGTTTAATTTTTTGACTTGTGCTGTCCTCAGAGGAGGACTATTGCCTCAGCTGAATGGGGAGTTGACTGCTAGTTTCAAATGTCTTTGTATGCTGAAGAGGAGCACAAGACAAAAAAAGATCAGGGAAATGCATGTGTGTGTGTTTGCATGCGTGTGTGTATGTGTGTTGTTGGAAGAGACATACTGTATATATTTCTGCAGATTTGTGCAGTATTTTCTCTGAAACCGCTGCAGGAAGATGTAGCACAGGGTTCAACCTGGGTGCTAACAATATAGGGGAAAATTACTGCCTGTTAAACGCATTCACCTGCTATCACACACTGTGGCAAGTTTAGTTTGACTGCAAAGTAAATGTTTTGAAATAAAAAGGACTCTGTGGTGGTAAATAAATATTTCAGTTAGATTAGATTTGACACCTTTATAAATCCACAGAGGGAAACAGTGACAAATAACATAAGAGACAAAAAAGTCAATAAGTGATGCGCCTGAAAACAAGACCAATAAAGCAGGCAATACATATGAAATGAAACCTTCAAAATCATGTCAAAAATGCTTTTGTCTTTTTAAACTACTAAAAATGCCAAACAGGAGGTGACCTTCAAACTGAGGTATGGTTTAAACTCTCCTCCTTGTTCTTTCCTCCATAATGTTTTCTAATGAGTCGGGAGAAGAGAATTGTAGAAGCAGCCTTTTAAATAATTGTATTAATTGGCAGTAAGACATACAACTCATCAAACCATCCACTGGTCACGAAACTCTGATAGAAAACATTTAAATGCTTCCTACTACCCTGACCATTTAAATTTCATATCAATATATATGAAGGGTCATTCCAGGCCAACTCACCCAGAAAGCAGAACTTTTCCCAGTTCATGTCATGGAGTTTCTTGAAAAAAATCATGTGAAAACTTCTCTTAAATTCATGGGACCATGCAAAATCCTACAGCTCTACTCCAAATACTTTTTCAGTTATGAATTTTTGAAGTTTCATCCTTTTTTCCATTCTTTGTATGTGTTTTCAATTGATTATTTTTCACTGGATTGGGTTGAAATTTGTACTGAACATCCAAGAAACCCTCAGAATAATTTACAACATGTATTCATGTGAATAGTTGTTGCTGAATAAAAAGTGTTCCTTATGTGTAGTATTAATATATTTCCATCACATCCAGAAGTTATTTGGTCCTGCATAAAAAACTGAGTGCCACAGATGTTGCTAAATATCGCTTCAGAGCTGAAAAACCCACTTTTTAAGATATTTTGACTATGTTTTCCAAAGAAGGGTTACTTTATTTTCCTTGACACTTTTTTATTGTAAAGTGTCAATATTCATTGCAGATATATAAAAAAATTAAAGATGTCGTATTACTCCGTCACCATTTAATAATTTTTAAAAATAGTAAATTTTTCGTACTTTTCACTGGCTGTAATATTACATTCAGTGGTTTCATTTCACAGGTAGATATTTGTACTACGTTTACTTCAAGGTTTTCTATCTCTGTGTGATTGAGCCTGTTTTTCTTTGGGTTCAGGAAATTTGCAAGTTGCAGAGTTACAGAGCTGTACACAGCTGTAACTTGCAAATTTCCTGAACCCAAAGAAAAACAGTGAACACTAGTGGGGAAATTAATTTTTGAAAATTAAAGATTCTTCATTTGGGTAAAAATGTATTTTTAAAATTTTTATTCAGCAACAACTATTCACATGAATACATGTTGCACATTATTCTGAGGGTTTCTTGGATGTTTAGTACAAATTTCAACCCAATCCAGTGAAAAATAATCAATTGAAAACACATACAAAGAATGGTAAAAATGATGAAACCTCAAAATTCATAACTAAAAAAGTATTTGGAGTAGAGCTGTAGGATTTTGCATGGTCCCATGATTTTAATAGAAGTTTTCACATGATTTTTTTCAAGAAGATCCATGACATGAACTGGGTGAGTTTGCATGGAATGACCCACAACCAGATATTTGCACGAGGAAACAATAATACAACAAAGCTGTACTTAATCATTAGTCATCATTGTCAGCGCTGTGTTGGAGTTGTTTTCCAATGCAAACATGAAAGCATAAACACTTGATAAACGGATTCTCTACATCACAGACGAGCGCACATTTCTCTCAAACGTAGTCATGTGTCACAGGTAAATTACTGTAAAATCACTTTTACACCTACTGGCATCACCAGATTCTCTGCATTTGAACTCCACTCCACAGTATTTGGTGTGGTATACATAGAGACAGCTACACAGCAGAATATTCAGTATTCTTGAAACGAAGTAAAGGCCCTGAAGAACTTAAGTCCTTCCAAGCTTAAAGGTTAGAAGTTACTTGAAAACTGGGATTTCTAAAGGCTAGTACTGCATCTTGTGTCCATTACAATGCAGCAGTACTACCATCATCTTAAATTAGGTTAAAGCAAGGTAGGATTTTTGTTATACAAAGAATAAGTGGATAGATAAAAATACACCTGATAAAAATACATACATATATTTGATACTGCCAGACAATGTGGAAAAATGATAACCTGGAAGCTAGGGGGAAATTATGGAAGCCGGATGTTAATGGGTTAAATTTGCAGGAACTTACTAACCATGACAGCATCTCACTAAAAATAATGAAAAGTA
The DNA here is from genome assembly GCA_003416845.1 of Oplegnathus fasciatus. Classification (NCBI taxonomy): domain Eukaryota; kingdom Metazoa; phylum Chordata; class Actinopteri; order Centrarchiformes; family Oplegnathidae; genus Oplegnathus; species Oplegnathus fasciatus. Next base: position 20,729 of record NTHP01000697.1, read on the forward strand.
TTAACTTTCCTCGGTATGCTACGCTTATGCCTCATGCCTCATGCCTCATGCCTCTTGAGACTCTTTTATCCAGTACTTGAACCAGACTGCTGCAGTTCTCTCATTATCATATGCCCCTATCCTTTCTAGTGAGTCATCCTCCGAAGGTCAGCAAATGGCGACCCTGTTTACTGAGCTTTCGTGCCCACCAAGGGTTCCCGATCCCGGCTTCCACTCCAGCCCCCGTGGTTCAGCAGTCAGCACGGCAGGACCAGAGGGCAGCTGCATCAAGACTTGCATCAGGCCAGCCATGCTAAAAGGTACTCTTTTGCCCTTATCTAACCTCTCGCCGTCACCCGCCCTGGTTCTCCGTGGGGTGTGTATTAAATTAAATGTTAGGCTCTCTCCGTCTCCGCTCTCTTGGGTGATCGCCTTAGTTCTGCCTGGCTAGTTCGGCTGTGAAGAGGCCTTTTTTGTTTCTCTTACACACATGAATAAACATAAGGTCAGGTGAGATTTTGAAGCGTTGTCGCTATAAGGGTTTGCTGTTGAGTTAAAAAAAAAACTAGCCCAGGGGTTGCATCAGGGCAGGAAGGATGGCACAGCAAGGGCAGTGGGGAAGTAAATCTCTGTCAGCATAAAGTAGATCACTTTGGGCCGGAGTAGCTTGAGTAAATGAACAATTTAATAAGCTTAAAGGGGAACTGCCCTGACTGGAGAGTGACATAACTGGGACAATATTGGATATTGGAGACTACAAGTTTAAAATGAACAGACTAACCTTCCTCTGGAGGAGTGAACTTTGAAAGATGTGGTTTCGTCTACGTGGCTGCTCCCTGCTCTGCTGCAATTTGGTTGTAGATGGTAAATATTATGGCATACGATCTAACAGGGGCATAATGCTTCCATTTTTTTCAGGGGGCACATTTTCAAAAATCCACATGAATAGTTCTATCTCATCATGAACACAGTCAATCAACTTATTATATAACATAAAACATCTAATCTTGATCTGGGTGGTGGTCTCACATAATATATTGATCTATTCTGTCTACAGTCAATTAAATGGAGAAGTATGTGCTAGAGCTGCAACTATTATTCAATTAGTTGTCAACTATCAAATTAATCGCCAACTATACTGAGAATTGATTAAATGTTTTGAGTCATTTCTAAGAAATTTGAGGACATCACCTTGGGCTTTGAGAAACATTTGGGAACATTTTTCACCATTTTCTATTGAACGAAATGGTATGCAATAACAACAAAAATAACAACAAAATGCCAGCGCAGAAAGAAACAGTTGAGAGAAAATGGAGAGAAGCTCCGGGAGCTTTAGTGACCGACTAGCACTAGCCCACAGTGTTGGGGAGTAGTGAACTACATGTAATTAAACTAGTAGTTTAACTACATTTTGCAGTAGCTTGCTGGTAGTTCAACTACATTCATATTTGCATAGAGATTCAAGTAGTTAAATTACTTTTTTGCCATTTTTTGTGTATTTAACAACAACAAAAAAACAATACGTGTGTGGACTGCTGAGCGTGAGGCGATGTCAGCCTCACGTTTGTATATCTCCTGCAACCAGCTGATTTATGAGCAGGCTGTTTGTGTGTGAGAGGCGGCAAAGGAGGGAAGGCAAAAAAAAATAACATTCTTTGTAATTTTGTCCTTGTGAAAAGCCCAGATGAGATTGTTTTGTTTAGGACAGGTTCAGGTCTCAGGAGTATTCCAGGAAGCTGGACTGTCAGCTCACCTGTGAAAAATATTTGGCTACAGTTTTTAATATTTTGAATCTGAATTTGTAAAACTTTCTGTCACTCAAACATACAGAAGCCTGATCCCCAGTGTGACAGGCTCAACAACCAAAGCCATGTGGCCTATACGTGAATATATTAGNNTATTAAGAAATCCTCTGATGGACATCGTATTTGTATGCAGTGCTGACATTCAAAGCTGACATTCCTGCACTTTCCCCATGAATAGTGGGGTATTTTATTGTTTATGTGTGACCTATGAACAAGTGGGTACTTTTTGCAATAAACTCAATTGAGTGGTATTTGTTGCTGGCATGTTACTTATATTTTGTCATAATTTCGTATCACATGTAGATTGTAAATTTGATCTTTTTTTTTTCTTCTACAAAGTAGTTTGAACTACTTTTTCTCAGTCACTTTAGTTAACCAAACTAGATTTCCCCCTAGAGTAGTTTTGCTGTCGTTCAACCTCTTCCAGTGTGAAGTAATTGGTAGCTTGCAAAGCTATGCTTTCAAAGTAGCTTCCCCAACACTGCAAGCCCAGCTGGGTATTGGTTAGCTCACCAGCCACAGCAGTCCACTAACTAGCCCTGTGATTAGCGACTATGTCACCAAGCTTCCAGACGCACGTATTTCACATGTACGAGTGAACGTTACTTTATGGTGTGACTGCCGCTTAAAATCTGACCTGAGATTCAGTGGCTTCACCTTCCTCTCCTGCTGTTTTTGCTCTGCTACTGGTATCTGGTTGCTCATATTAACATGAAACATAATCGCACACAAATCAGCTGCGTGCTACCACACACTCCGAATTGCACACTGCGAATCGGCGACTAGCTGACTGTAAGTTACTACAACTAGCTAACTGTGTTAGCTTAGTATGGACCGCTCCAGCTACAGCAGAAAAAGCAAGAAAATATATACAGAAAAGGGCTTTATTATTAAGCAATCAAATCTTAAAAATTTTAAATGTGAATTATTATTATTATGGCATCATGTCACTGCTGGCTAATGCTAGTTCATATATTATCATCAAGATGGCGCCGTGGATGTTGATGTTTTGTTTGTTAATTCAGTTTTTTGCTGTGGTACCCGGAGCTCTTTCACCAGAGAAGAGCTCATGAACATCAGGGGACAAATTTCCCACTTTTCTCTTGCCGACAGTGGAATTATTGGACATTCTGGTCAAAGGTGCCCTCACCTTTGTACACGCAATGGAACACCAGAGGACAGGAAAAGGACTTCGCACACCGTTGTTTTACATGTTTAGACTTGTGGAAAAACACATATGGTAGTGTGTGTGTGTGTGTGTGTGTGTGTGTGTGTGTGTGTGTGTGTCAAACTCAAACACAGACAGCAGAGGACAGAAACAGCGCGCCCGTAAATGACACCAAACCTCGGTCGAGACTCTCAGCATAGCTTTTTATTTTATGACTATTTTGGTACAAACATTTACCCACCAGTGTGGCAGATAGCCTTCCAAGATTTACTCGCCAAATGGAAAATCTACCCGCATTTGGCGCTTGGCGGGTGTTAATTTCAGACCCTGCTTCCATCCCTCCATGACCTGTACGCCTCCAGGACCCTGAGGCGCGCAGGAAAGATTGTGGCCGACCCCTCCCACCCCGGTCACAAGCTGTTTCAGACACCCCCCTCTGGCAGGAGGCTGCTGTCCACCAGGACCAAAACCTCACGCCACAAGAACAGTTTCTTCCCCACTGCAGCTGGCCTCATCAGCAAGGCCCTTTCACCTTTTCCTTTTCTTATATTTTCTTCTTACTGTGTTTATTGTTGTGCACCAACATACCGCGACAAACCTACTTGGCAATAATTCTGATCCTGATTCTGATATTTGAAAACTTTACAGGGCATTTTCCACCCCAGAGACAAACAAACCATTGGCAAGAAAACCTTTGGGGAATTACTATATGGCGAATGGTGAAATCCATCCATGTTTGAGCCAGAGAACAGCGAAGAGGGAGAGAGCTGTGGGAGAAGGAAAAATTTAGATGAGCATCATTCAGGCAGACAAGAGAAAGTGCCAGCTAGCACCTCGAGGGAATACAAAATAATTGTAGAAATTACATGAAAAGGTGCAGAAAAAAATGGTCTGAGTGGCATCGCGGTCGTGAGGGGTCAGATTTCAGAATGCAAACTTTGCAGTGTACGTTTTTTAGGAACCTTTGAAACCATCTGTAGATGGGGAAAAAAATGCATCTTCTCCGCCAATAGTGGGTGTTTTTTAAGACATGTTGGTTATATAAATACAAGTAACATTCAAGATTTATATACACTAGCTTTCAACCATGATGTTTGTAGCATACAGATGCTTAAATCAGAGCTTGGCATCAGAGCTAACAGCAGCTCGGAGGCTAGCAGCAGCTGCTTGTATCTCCCTGGAATTTACAAAGCGGTTATGACTTCTCTGCAGAGTTCAACAAAAGCAGCTAACTGGCTGCCAAACGAACAGCACAAACGCTTTTGTTTCTGTGCCTCTCTGCAAACTTTTTTTATTTCGCTGCTTGTTTTCGACTGCCCTCAAATTGTAAATGGTGTTTCAAAAGACGACGCTGTCAGAATTTGGCGCCCGGGTGTGTGATGAAGGGGTGGGCTGGCGGCGGGGGGTAAGCCATGGGAAGGATAATGCACTGCTTGAGCACGCATGGTTTGATTCCTGCAGGAGAATGACTTTACTGGGCTATTACCGCTTCAGCTAGACAGCACTGAATTGTTCTTTTGTTCTGGCAGTGAAGCTCTGAGGGGCTTTCTCACAATGAATTCCTATTGATTTTTCTGGTCATGTCATCAAATTGTATGTGGCTTGAATCGTGACTACTGTTTTCTCATCTGCTCCCTGAGGTTCCTCTCTTCTATTAACTTTTTATCCTATTTGGATGGGGCAAAACTAAACAAAAGACGGGGAGAATGAAAGCTGGGATGAAACTGGAAAATAGAAGTAAACACAATGAGCAGAACCTGCCGTGTAAGTCACTTGTTCAATTAAGTTCCAGGACATTTGATGCATGCTAATACCCAGCCATTTTTTGTTTTCATTGTTGGAAACGTTAGGCTACAAAACATTTAATGATGGAGTTGTGATGTAGCCGGTTAGGAGATGTATTTCTGCTGTACGACAAGAAGCGGCTAGCTCCTGACTTGAAGTAACATTGCTATGTAACTGCCTGTCAACTTTTCTGACGTCATGGCTCTTCTCTGCTTGTGGTACTGGTACATTACATTTCAGCATGCCAGAGATAAACCTTAATTGCTTTATTATAGAAGTAAAATGCAAGTTTACTTGTATAGCACCTTTTAACAACAAGGGGATTCAAATTTTTTTTACATACGACATAAAAAGGCAACACAATGAATCAGAGAAATACAAGGCAATGCAAAAAGACAAATTAATTTAATTAAATTGAAGATAGAAATAAGCTACAATGGAATAAAACTGTGAAAACAGGTATAAACCTTGATTTTAAGAGAGCCGAGAGTTGGACCAGACATCAATTTTTCTGGATGTTTTTTCCAGCTATTTAGTGCTCACAAACTGAACGTTGCCTCTTGACTCAATAGAACTTTGGGAAATCTGATCCATCTGTGTAAACTCTCCAGAAGAGCAGCGACTGTATCACATTTACTGCCCGGACAGAACGGTTGGTGCGTGTCTTACTTTATAGAACGGTACATGCTGACTTTAAATGTCCATACCTTCTGATGCCTCTCCCTACTACCATAAAATGGCATATTATAACACTATCTTCAAAAAGTCCTAGACATCGCGCGCCTATTCATTGTGTCATGCAACTTCAACTAGAATCTGTAGGTAGGTACTGTATGCTTTGGTAAGGCCGTCCCTGTAATGTGCACGCCAGACACCTTCTCTCTCACTCACTCTGTGTGATACTGCGGCCATCTGTTAATGTGCTGCAGTCTTAATTATGCTCTCATCACACTAAGTCAATCAGAGATGCGCCTGAGCCAACTGTAACACACCTAGCAGGGGCTTTACCGATCAATGAACTCCTCCTCAGGGCTACTGTAGCTCTCACCAGCTCGGGCCCTCTCAGTCACTTAGTCTCAGCACAATGAAGGCAAGTGAACGTGTTCTTTAATGTTAATACCTTATTTTCATGCATTTCATGTCAGTATAGCTGTTTCATGGTTAACTGGTCACAAGCCTGTTTTCCTCAAGTGTTGGAGAGATCTTGGTAAAGTGATGTATTATATCATCTGGTACATATTTTTGTATGAGTTTGCATAGCTGCGTGGGACATTTTCATGGCCTCTAGATTGGCGACGGCAGCATTAAACATTCTCGGCAGGAAGTGCAAAGTGTTGTGTTGACGCCAGCTGCAGCCAACAAAAAAGTGTGTTTAAAAATAATGAGCTGCGTGGGTTGTAAGAATGCCAGCAATATAAGCTACTTATATCATGAACCTCAACACAGATTAACATAAGGTTATCTCAGAAAGGTGATATTTTAGTTCAACATTAAGATCCATCAGCCTACGGACAAAACAAATTGCATTTCCCTGAAGGTACAGCTCCCGAACAGTAATCCGAAAGGAAATGCTGGTTCCTATAGCATTTCATAAATAAGAAAAACATTTCACCAACACTTTCCAATTTGCTCATTTTTAAGAGTCTTATTTCATTATTTACATTATTTTCAGCAAAAGAAATAATAAATGCTATTTGTTTTAGTACAGCGTACGAAGAGTATGACTTTTATGTGTCTAACAGCAGAAGATGCATTCCTTGACACAGCAGGACTGCATGAAAATTATAATGTCTCTCACCATTCATAACTTGCAGCCTTCATAGCCAACTCTCCGTTGTTTGGACTGCATCCATCCATGAAGTAAAGAAGAGGTTTTTAGGGAAAGAAAAACATCTCACCCAACCAACACAGCTATACAGCAACGTGCTACCTGGAGATTCTGTTACCGCATCAGTGTAAACATGCAATGATGCAAGGGCCGACCGCATCAATTTACTGGAGGCCGTGATGTGCTCTTGAAAGTAACCATGTCATTGATAAGTGGTTTGTTAAAGCACTAATGTTCGTTCTCCGCCTAATATTAGCTGAATACATGGGATGCCGTTAATTTACCTGCCGATAACTTTCATGATCCTTCTAAAATTTCTGCCGTGCCTCTGTGCACCGTTTCACTCAACCACTGACATTCAGCCGACCTCATTCCATATCATCTCTTGGTTCAAAAGTTCATGTGAAGAGGCGCCTGTGTACCGAGCATTAGTTCTCTGCCCAGTCTGCTCTCTCTCCCTCAGCGGGCTATCAGGGCTCCATTGGAAGTTTGGCTCTAATCTGCCGGCTCGGGGGTGTGTTTCCTGCGTCGGGGCTGTGGCCCAATCCATCTGTCTTCATCAGTGAGCCGGGGCGGCTGTGGGTTTGGGCCAGCAGGACCCCGCTAAGCACCAGCTGCTAGCTGCCTTTTACACTGATTCCCACCAAGTGGGACATATTTACAGTACAGCAAGCAGCCCAGTAAGATTGGAGGACCTTTCAGCTCTTAGCGCCTGGATTTTTATTTTTTCTCTTGTGGTTCTATTCTGTCTGTTAGACTTTCAACAATGTGCCTATTCATCAGTCTCTGTGTCATTCTGTCTGCCTGTGTGCCTTGGCATCTCTCATACTTCAGAGTACAGAGGTTAACATAAGTGCATAAAGGGTGTGCACGTCAGCTTGTTGTTGGTCCTTGACAGTAGAAAAGGCTTTTGACAGCTTACGATAGATGGACCACATAGTTGTGGGTTTAATGATGCTATTTATTTACTTAGACTGCCAAAGATTTCTCTCGAAATCTCTCTCTGTTCTCAGCTTCTGCGTATCCCTCTCTGCCGTAAAGGAAAGGTTTCGTTGACGGCTCCTCAGAATGAAAAAGAAAGAGCTTCTCTATAAATTCACCAGTTCAACAAACATATGGCTTGGGTGCACCTATTGCCTCACAGAAATGATGCAGAATACTACCTACCACTACTCCCTCTGCTCAGTCAGTAACGCAGGCAGGCAACCCTGTAGAGGGTCACAGTGACTGGATTGATTTGGAGGGGCTGCTACTTAGCATGGCGAGACACTAAGCTAATTACCTCCTTTATAAACACCAGCCTGGCCTTTAGCTCCTATTGAATAAGGCTATGGGCTCCGAGCGTTGAGACTGGGCTGAGGCCCTGAGGCCAGGGATCCTTCCTATGGAAATCAATTTTGGTCTAAATGGCAATGAGATTAGCGCAGTACTGATCTGATCCTTTGATTTTCTTTTCCACCTCCCCACATGCTCCCCTTCCTATTTCAACTGCCCAGTGTTGCCATGTGAGCAAATGCAGATTAAGTTGTGTGTTTTCATCAGACAGGAGGAGTAGGGGAAATGTCACTTGAAAGCGTACCAGCAAATCATGTTTGGGGTTTTTTTCAGAAATGCTAGCGGCATGGCTCTCTCGGTTGGTTGGTCCACCACTTTACTTTGCAACAATGACATACAATGACAACATGTCCAAATGAAGTTGGTCTTGGCAGTTTTGCCAAATTGCAAAATAAACACATCAAAGATTCTCCATAGCATGTGTACCTCAGTGCAACACATACATACCTGCGCATGACAGCAACAGTTTTCACCTCGTACAGTAAAATAAACTATACTGAGACATATACCACAGTATGCTACCACACACATGATATTTTACTCTATGCACTTACCTGACAAAGATGGAGATTGTATGTCCTTTGTGGTTGCAACAAGAGCCATTAAAGGCACACCACTCCTGGAGCGTATGCGGTTGATGCTCCAGGAAATAATGAAATATACCTGCTGGCGTTCTTTCATGTGCCGGTCTGGTCTTGATGTTTTCAACAGCGAGGGGTGAGGGTAATGCACTCTAGCGTTGGCAGTCACGCTACAATAAACCACGATGTGTGACAACAGCAGAGGTCCAATTGATACTGATAGTACAATGACATCTCTTGGCAGGCCAATAAAAGAAAAGGTCCTGCTCGCCATCTCGAGCACTACCCATCCTATAGTGAAGCAACATGCTCCCATGGGCTGGGTTGACTGTGAGTCCAGGCGTGTGTATGTGGTACAGTATGATGTGATTGCAGTGCATAATGATTTGTGTGAGCGTGTGCTTCTCTGACAAATGGAAGTGTGAGTCTGTGTTCTTGTGTGTGAACTAATTGCCAGTATTGCCAGCCATATAGCGTGGAGGAGGTGCCACTTTACGGTGCCCATGAGGCACTTGTGATATTTCGTAGCTAACTCTCTATTTATGTTTCATGCACATCAACCAAACGCTGGTGCAAGTGACAGGTCTTGTAAATATATGCATGGCTTAGTAAAGCGTCTATTTAACCATGATTTATTCTGACTGCCGTGGACACGTTTAATAGTCCTTTTTTTGTGTGCATGTGTCGATACAGACTTGGGTGTGAATCAAAGAGAAATCGCAGAGGGAGCCGCGGCCTCTGCAACCATCCGAGCAGGTTCTGCAATACGTGCGGCAGGGGAGAGGTGGCGTCGAGTGGGAATAGTCGGCTCTCTGCCTGGAATAGAACAAAAGACAAATCCTTCCTCAGGTCTCATTCTCACTCATGAGATATGAGATGGCACATCGGCTTCTCTTCTGCCCACCTCCGTTTCTCTGGGGTTGTGGTACTGTGACAGCGAGCAGCAGAGGCTAATTGTGTTGGATGTAACCAGACAGAGAATTTGCATGGGCCTCCATTTGTCTGCCCTTCTGGCATAGCTGTCTTTCATTTTTATAGTTGTTCGAGGGCAATGGCATGCAATCGGAGTTGGATCAGGCACTGCAGAGGCTTTTTTCCCCCCATTATTGGACCCACTCTAGTCATCGCTTGATTGAAGTCTGCTTTTTTGCTCCTTACCTATGTTGAAACACAGCCGAAACACTGCTTTCCTGCAGCAAGTTACTCAGTTTTTCATCATTTTCTCATAATCTTACTCTTTTTTTCTCTCTCTCTGAGGGATTATCCCTGAACCTTAAGCTCGTGTTCCATCCTAACTGTGTCAAACTCTTAAGATATGCAGTAAACAACGCTGGCATCGCAAAGCGGAGTGGAATAGAGACTGTGCCATATGTGCTGGGCTAGGGACAACATGCCTGTTTCTCTACGGAGAGGCTAACCTTTAAAATGTTAATTGTTGTGCTCCGTGTTTAATCATGGGAGAGCACCTACCTCCTAAATATAGCGTGCTTCCTGTCCATGCCCACTCAAATAAAAAAAAGCTGATTTATACTGCATAGAGATGACATTAAAGACAGCTTCCCACAGGATCGTAACACCACATTCTATTCACATTTTCAAGGCAATGTTGAGCTAAAAGCTGCCCAGGAAGTGTTGTGTAGTGTGGGTAGGATGAGAAAACAAACACGGAGAGAATCAAGCTAAATCTAAAAATCTAATCTAAAAATGAGCATAGAGGCCTTTTGTATGCTTTCGTCACTCTTTTTGTCCCTTCTTTTTCTTCCGAATCTGTATTTCTACACCTCCACCTCTAAATCCCACTTCCATCTTGCTCAAAAAACATCCA
>NTHP01000697.1:31075-43186 GCA_003416845.1 Oplegnathus fasciatus
CCCCCAATCCTTTCTCTTTCCGTCTCTCTTCCAGCAGTTGATTTATTATGCCTGTTATTCAGTGAAGGCATCACAGTGCCGCTGAAAGCAGCATGCCGTTTGCAGGGCACCGGCGGCGCCTTTGTCTGCGAGGCACGCTGCTACCAGCAGGCCTTTGGATGCTTGTTGCCACTTCCACTCTCAAATTTGATTGCTGCAGAGAAATGAAAGCCATATCATACCATACCCCACGTGGGGTGCAGAAATGAATATTTCCCTTCTTTTATTCACAGCCTGGCTCATCTGGCTTTTTAAAGATTGGTGAACTCCAATCTAGAGGTAATATCAGATGGAATTTGTCTTTGAGTCCGGGTCATGCTGTGAGCAGTTATTGTCAATGATGTTGATTTCACAGTATGTCAGATTTCACTAGGCTCTGAGTAATTTCTTAAAACTGCACCAGTTACCAGTGTGCGCCACTTAAACACCACCGATGTGTGATAAATTGTGATACTCTGTGATTTTTTCATTCATTCAAATCAAATAGAACATGAAAAACAAAGAAATTGGAAATAAATTACTGTGCCGGTTTTCTAGATCTTGATGCTAAAGCGGATTTTACAGTGCATTGCCCCGGCCTCTTTATCTGGGCAGAGGAGCAGAAATCTTTAAAGAATGAAACTTAATCATTTAGCATGGTGTCTGCATCAAAAGGGCCTGATTGCTTTGAATGTAGCATCCTGTAATGCTTCCCATTCATACGCCTCTCTTTGTGGGCAAAGGGAGAGATAAACAATATTCTTCACAGTAAAATCCAAGTATATGAGTCACTCTATTCTGTTCTATTCTGTTCTATTCACTGCACACAGTCACAGTCTTATCAGTTTGGGTTTGTCCATAATTGAGTCATAAATGCCTTACTAAAGGCTCCCAGTGTAGTAGGATTATTTGAACCTATTTCAAATAGATATCAGCTTGTTTTAAGAATTTTCTAAAAATGTGTGTATGCATCTCGAAACAAGAATAAGGCAGGAGGCTTCTCTAGGAAACATAACAAGCTTATACCTCAGCTATATAGAGCATTTTAGCATCCTCCACCTCATTGTTTTGATTTTACGGCCCGCGACTTTACTGTTCTGGTTCAGTCTGACCGCTCTCATCAGCTGTTTTCAGGAAAAAACACTCTGATAAGCCAACTGTACCTGCCCAGCAGCAAAGGGCAGATGGACTAAGTTAGCTACCAACTGGACCAACTAGCCGGTGAAAACAGTTGAGCAACTAAGGACCCAATTCTATCTATCTATCAAGTGATGGTGGGAACCAAAATGGAGCTTAATAGAGTGAAAATTGCATTTGTCAGGTTGCCTCTAACACCACTCCAAATTAGTGCTCTGTTAGCACTGTTAGCCATATCAACCGTTAGCATATCAGTTTTCAAAAGAATTGGTTACAGACAGAATGACTTGAAAAGGAGTTTTTTTTGCAGTGTTCTAGTCTTTAAACTGGCATTGATGTTTTCTTGGCCAAATCTTTTCACAGTAACTAAGGACTGAAGGTTAACTTTTGAACCTCAAAGCATTAACTACTCTTTCACATTCAGGTGGAAGCACAGCAGAGTCGGAGAACATTCATAATTATACATCATCAAAGCAATTTGACACCCACAACAGCAACACAATTAAATGGAATAGGTTCTTCTTCGTAATAGAGATCTGGAGACGTGTTGTTTTCTTGGCACAGACATCAGGGTAGAGGGCAGCCACAGCACACTGACCCCATCAGAGAAAACAGCTTGTTTTTTCTAATTAGAGACATTGAGGACACGGAGTCAACTGCAGAAATGAAAGTGAAAACCTTCACCTTTGTTTATCACCACGTCTCAGTTTTGAAAATATACTAATTCCTAATTTATGAGGACAAACAAACCTTCCTAATGTAACCCTGGGGAGCAAATGCTCATGGACTTTCCATTGGTTTCTAGTGATGGGTGACCAATTAATGTAGTGTGTGGCTGTGGGAAAATATAAGCTGTCAATGCAGCTGTTTGTTGTGGAGCTTGTTACCTTCACTGTAATAAGTTAAATCTGCGGGAATTGGTTGACCCCTAGGAAATTAATTCATTAACGTCAAGAACAAAATTAATACAGTAAAACAGTGAAACTCTTGCTTGCAGCAAAGATCGATGATGCAGATACAATAGAATCAACTTTAAAAAGTGCAAACAGCTTTATAACTGATGTGGGTCTGTAATTTAGTTTGAACACTAAGAGAGAAGTAATGCATACAGGCAGTTAGTTGAGTTAAACATCACTCACACTTGCTGTGTTATTTGTACTGTGTGGTACTTTGATGCATGTTCATTATTGGCGAGATTTCTCCAGTTTTGTATGTGTTAGGTCGAATTCACACACCCCGTCTTCCCCTACAGGTGTTGTTTCCCTTTGGGGAGCTGAAAACGTGGCTGTTAATTAACTTGCTGCCGATCCCACACTGGTAGCTCTCTGTCAACACTTCCTTTGCAGGAATAATCTAAATGGTCTGGGAAGTCGCAGGTTCACACTTCTGTGTACATGTGTGAGCAGTTGTATACTTGTGTGTGAAATGCGCTGCGCCTAGATTAAGCCGTCAGAATTTTAAAATGCTGTTTTCGTGTGAGAACTGTTCCATCCACAATGGCGTTTACACCTCTGTTCAGTGTCCTCCTGCTCTCTCTGGTCACCTATACTGTGTTTTAATACAGCGAAATTCACAATATAGTTGTCATTTACATAGTTTTCTGTTTCTTTTGTCAGACAACTGAAAGAGTATGAAATAGTTATTTAATTGTGGCCCATAAACAATACATATTAACCAGCAGGCATTCCCAAGCTTTCATAATCACAACATCATCTGACAAAATCAATACACAACCAGGTTAATGACAACAGCTCTGCTGTGTATTCTGCTATATTAACATTTAAAATGACCGATCAGAGAGGAAGTTAGTGGCAACTAAAGGTTGTCTTAACTTTATTGCCACACTACCAACGACCCTCACTGGGCTGGCTTCGGTCATCGGTTTACCCCATATACACTGAAACAAAAAGCAGCTGTTTTAAGATTACACACACTGGAGGCCATTTTGGAAAGGCTCCATTTTGGCGGGAGAAAAATGCACCTCTTGCCTGGACAGAGGACTGAAACTGAGAGAAAAAGATGCTTTTACAAATTTAATGTGGATATACTACTATATTCTATATGTATATACTATCCTCTTAATAGCGCTGTCTGATCAACACATCCTCACAGCCACATGAGAAGGAGCAGTGGTGTGAGTGGAGCAGTTTACTCTCTCTGGAATCAGCATTGGCTTCGACCTTCACATTGTGCACAGGTTTATTGGCTGAACTAGTTACATTTTTCCCACACGTAAGCCCAAGTGCAAGATCATCTGCACACACACATTGGCGAAGTTGTCTCTTCTTCTTCCTTGTGGAATGCCAATACTAGGTCTCAGTGGATGCACGTTGTTGGGGTCAGCATACTTCGGGGTCATAGTTGAGTTTAGTTGCTGCAATATCTGGCAGAAAATCACAATAGTGTGCTGTTATTGTGCAGGTACCTTCTGCTCCTCCTCTCCATTGACAATAATGGCTTAGCAAATCGTGACGTCCTCCTCTGGCATTCAGTTTTGTTTCACTTTTGTTGTAAATAAATTACATACATTTAACTAAGCTTCAAACAAAGTACTTGTCAGATCTTCAAACACCGTCTGAAACGCCCTCTCCCCACACCTTTTTGACGTCAGACTTTTGCGTGGGTGCTCATTCAAATGCTGTCAACCCATTCGCACATTGTCAACCTGAGATTGTAGGTTTTTTTGTAATTGTTTTTTTTTTTTTCCTCACAAAAACACATTTGCACACACACTTGGTGTGCTTTGCTTGCTATATTACAGTACAAAGTCACACATTTTCAAATACTACATTGGGGCTTTGAAGATTCAGCTTATAAATAATTAAATGTGTGTTGTTTTGTTGCGTTGGAAGGTAGGGTTAATAATTGAGATAATAATAGAGGGTTTTTTTCTTCTTCTTTTGTGAGGGAGCTGTATGTGTACTGTATGTTGAAGGTCTATAAATAAAATATAAGTCTATTGCTGCAGTCTGTACCTTTAGTGGACGTAGTGCTCCAGATAACATCAGGAATTACCTCTTCTTGTAAGGCTAAAGGATACAAAGGCTGAAAGGTAGCTTATATGAAATTGCACAAATGAGTAATTTTCCCTGCCCTTATTGCACGAGTAAGACAGAAAAGTCAGAGATTGTTAGACCGTTAGATCAACTGCATGCTTTTTTCCTCCTCATCAGAGGAGGAGCACTTGCTCCATCTCCAAGAAACTGTCTGTCCATCCAATGCCGGCCCCTTTCAAATAACATGGCTACTCTGCACACACTGATGTGTAAGTTCCTCTTTTCACTGCGTGATTTGGCTCCAGTCCCAGGAAGCATTGTTTGAAATGTGTGTCTGTTTGGGTGGAGCCCTGAAGGTAGCGGCTCGGAGAGACTCACTGTGAAGTTCAGTCATCAGAGAACGAGATGGATGTGAGGAGACAGCTGGAGTGATGCAAGCACACACACATACTTACACACACACGAGGGTCCTTGGGGATCGCATGCACAGTGCCAGGTAGGACAAACACACAACTCACGCATGCACGTACACATATCCACAAACAGGCCCCCTTAGGCTGACATACATAGAGCCAGGGCTAGATCAGCTGGGGATCAGTGCAGACGGAGCTGAGCCAAGAAATACAAGGACAGACAGACAGACAGTATGCAGGCAGGCAAACTAATCTATAGCTTGCAGGAAACACAGTATTAAATATGCTAATCAGCCAAGGTGTGGTAAATTCATCTACATTTAGTAGGTATAAGAGCCGCATGCATGGATGCTTACAGTAAATGATTAGATTACAATCATACAGTTTTCACTCATCCATTAATTCAATTAATTTTCATCCCCTGTTACTGCTATTCTGCTCACAGGGGCATTGGATGTATGAATTATACGGTTTTAAACATCACAAAATTGTGATTCTTACTATCTATTTACTCACCTAAATTGTGATTTACATTTGCGTAAAAGCTGAAAACACGATTATATTCCAAAACATCAAAAACATATGACATACATGTATTTCATCTTAGATTTCTCATAACAAAAGGAGTGGAAGATCAAAATTCTAAACAGAGTTAAATATTGGATCAAAGCTGTTGCTATTTGGTCTGCCCAGGTATCCAATGGACCCCTGTCATGATTGTCCAAACAAGATACTGTGGAGCCAGTGGTTTCCCTTTCTTCCTAGTTCAAATGACTGATATCCAATAGGCTTGATCTACTCCCAGGAGTATTTATCCAACGGACCCTTTTTTTCCTGTGCCAAGCAGAAAAATATCCTCGCAGCCCTCTGCTCTCAGAATTCCCATATTTATAGATGAGGTTAACTCAGGACGCACTCATGTAGGACACATCTCTTAACACCCAGTACCCGTTCCTAACCTACCACGATGCCAGCAAGCAAACAGGCAAGTATTGAATTACCTTCACTGCTCTCAATCAAACTGTCCTAACCATCTCATGCATCAGTGGACAGGGCAAGTGATGTTTTGCTCGCTTGAAAAATTGGACTTTCACTCTATTTTTGCTGCATCTCACAGACTTGCTTCCCCTCCAAGCTGGCCAAAACCAACAGCCCACAGTCAGTCCAACCTTACCTGCCACAACATTTGCAGACACTGACTCCTAAACCTGTGGACAAAATACCTTTCTTCAATGGGAGTATGAGGCAGCCCAGAAAATTTACACTTTAAAGGCCTCTCGTTCATGTTGGCTTTAAGGATAGGTTTCGATTTTTTCCAAGTTGAGCTTAATACAACATGCCATGTGTACGTTGTAAGAGTTATTGTTCGTTGTAATCATTCTCTTGTCCATGCTTGCTGTGAAGTGATTCCTCTGTAGCGTGACTACACTGTAAGTGATGGGGGATAACCATCCTTTTTCTATGCAAAGCTACTGTAATATGAGGCTTCAGTAGTCAGAATTAGCCAAATCAAGTCAGTTTCTTTTGTCCTGGTAGCTCGTGTGGGCTTATTGACCGGGCAATGGAACTAACAGGGCATATACCTTCGCTTCAGACAGGAAGAAGGAATTCAGGAATTCATTTGCTGAACAAGAACTTGGCTAATAAAACTGTGAGACCAGAGTAAATTCTTATTGTTTTTCAGCTTCTTGGGTTTCAAACCTCCATTACTGGAAAACAAGGATTTCACAGTATTAACAACCATAAAACCAAACTCCTGCCCACCCTGACTAACTATAGCACACTGCCTCTGAGGGATTATAATTTGTCCACTCGAAACAATGAATCATTTCCCTTCAACAAGTCCCTCAGGGCTCAGTCCAGAGACGAGTAATATTGTCACTTCTTCAGGCTCCATCCTTGCTGCTGTGAAGCCGTAAGAATGCATTAAACCCAGTTTTTCTCATTCTACCGATGACCCTCGGCTGTTTTTTGCTAATTTTCAGTGTGCATACTTATGTACCCAATGTGAAATGATAGATACCAGAAAATGGTGTATTATAGGGCTACAAAGCCCTCCTAAACTGCTCTGGACAACTTAATGCTGCTCGATTTCATTCAGGCAGCTAGTTAAAGATCCCGGTATGACTTTGACCCTGAATTCTCCTTTATATAAAATCACATTTACAGTATAAGTTTCCAGGGCATCATTGTTCCATCTCTGTAATAAGCTGCCAAGTTAAGAAACATATTAACATTAGGTTATACTAAGAAAATGGAGCAACACATACACACACACAAGCTTTGGCCCATATCACAGCATTTGTGAACTGCTTGTTCTCTCATGTTTTCAGTACTCTTTTCATCTTTATTCATGACCTCTGTTCTTTGTGAAGCACTTAGTGAAAAACCTGTGTGTTAAGAGCACTTTATGAATAAATTTTACCCTGGTTAACAAGCACATGCGCTCTTTATAACTGCGCTAACCTTTCTTCTTTCTGTTCTCACTCCATACATACTTTGTTAGAAAGGTTGTGGCAAGGGTCCAGAAGTAATACGAGGAAGACATCGCCCCAGTTACGCTCATCAGTTATCCTCCTTTCTGCAGCATAACTATTCTTCCTCATTCTTTCAAGACAATTTTGAGATTCAGCCATAGCTGGAAGATAACATTTTGATCGTTTGTACTCAAACATTGAGATCTTTTGTAGTCCGAAGGCCCACAAACATTGTTACCAGATATAACACTCAGTTATGGGTAGGTGGTACCATAAAATTGTACCTGAAATACTACTGCTGAATGACAAGTTGGGTCAAAGAGTCTATGTAACATCAGGGAAATGAATGCCTGCTAAAGCCAAAACTAAAAAATGGCATGCTAATCAAATATCAGGAGAGAAGTGATAAGTCAAATCAGGTGTATTTGTTTGGTGCTTTACTCGGTTTCAGTCTCGAGTGGCTTTACAACAACAACATTTAAAAGCAATAAATGAAAATGATGAAGGGACTCATGAAAGGAATGAATGCTGAGGACTTGTTGCCGTTATGGAAATCAAATCTCCTTTGAGGTCTTTCTCACACTGATGGTCTTCCGTGCAATGCAAACTGGGGTGAGCCCTTTTGATTTCAGCTGCTGCAACGTGAAATGTGGCTGCTTAACTGTGACCTTGTTTAAAGTGAGCTAACTTAAGCTCCGTTTGACCACAGCGACAGTGAGAAGCCCCTGTTTGTTTTCTATGGGACGCAAGCAATTGGCTGTTCAAGGCATTGTACCCTGCGCCGTGTGATGCACATCAAAACACCCTGCTGATTGTTTTCTATTTAAAATCCCCCCACACTGGCTGTGTCTTGATACAGGGGAACTTTCAGAAAATGGGTGTGCTACGGGGGCTGTTATATGTGTGTGTGTGTGGACTAAAAGGTTAGAGTTTCACTTCCTCAGCCGAGGAAGAAGAAGAAGAAAAAGTGTCAGAAAGAGGCACATAGCTAAGCTGTGACAATGAATGCTCAAAATGTTCGTACAGACCGGCAGACAGAAAAATTATTAGGGCAACAACTAATAATTATTTTTACTGCAAATGAATTGTTTTTGTTTAGTTGTTTTGGTCTACAAAATGTCAGATAACAGTTAAAAATGCCCTCCACAATTTAGTCCAAGATAATCCTCACATTTGAGAGGCTGAAAGTAGCAAATGTTTGTCAGAGTTGATGACTGTCAAATTTCTGTTGATTGTATAGTTGATTGAATCATCAGCTTTTTCTTCTCACTTGAGGTTGCACGTCTGACTATTCAAACCCAGACTAAACATCATGTATGCAGAGTATAGTTCGGTTGATATGTGATGAGAGGTGCCCTAATGTACCCACCCACCCACCATGTTCTTTAGAGCTTGAAATGCTCTCGTATCACTGCAAATCGAGATAAATCACTTAAAAAAACTGTTTAAATGGTTGAAAGTATATAATCTCCATTACCAGCCCAGAGGGGGCAGTGTGTCACTGTGCGGGGGATACTGAGCCCCAGGTCAGGGGGAAACTGCAACATTTATCCCCTCTTACATCACCTCTCATCCTGACAAAGTGCACTGAGCGCTTCAGGGGCATACTAATTCGCCTGATGTGTATTAGCTCCCCATATCTGCCATTCAACACAATGACAGTAATTTGGCAGGAAGGTGAAAACAAGTCTAGACCCAATCATAGACATCCAGTCAGCACAGAGGCTTATTTAGCTCAAGATCTCTGCTCTCGAAGACGGACAATGTCCAAATACTGTGTGCACAGTTGACATATATGTGAACACATGCGCAGACACACAGAGAATGAAAGAGTGTGATTATCTCCACCTTCTTTACTTGATCACCCCACATATCCGCTGAAATTTGACTCATTTAAAAGGTTGGAAACAGATTTTGTAATGTCGTTGTCATGTCACATAGACTTGCATTATTTTATTCGCTGACATGCGAACTTGTGTATTTACGCGTCTGCTTGCAGGCTATTTAATGTAAGGTTAAACATTTTCTAAAAATGATACACGACGCCATTTGCTATGAGTGTTTGGCAGTCAAACCCCCGGGCATTTGATCTCCGTGTCACAAAAGCAGACGCACAATTTTTGAGACAAGAGAAACTTACTTCTTTCATAGTCTCCGTGTGAACGAGTGTCTTATTCAGCATTTCAATTTCAAACATGTTTGTTTCTAGTGCGGATTCTAATTCCCACACATCATTGATATTCACTCTTGAAAGCAAATAGTTCAAGGAAACATTTGGGTCCACAGAGAAATGCCTCACTTACTGAATACCCTTCATTTTCAAGAGGCGGCATCTGACTCAGAAAAAATGCCCTGCCACTGGTCGCTCCATGAGCTCATATGGGGCTCAGTGCCTCTCCTAGACTTTTTGTCATGCTTGCAGTAGGGGCCATTACAAACCTGATTTATTCGGCATGCCGCTGTGAGCACACCCATCTGTGAGCTGCCTGTAAAACTGATTCGTGCAAAGGATCAATTTCCATCTGATGGTTCTATTTGTCTGTATTCCTGCACGCTAAGAATAAGTGTTGCAAGAAATGTGAAATGAGATCTCATTTTCCGCATGGATCCATCATATGCTGCATGCGTTGGCATGATAGAGTGTCATTATTGTACATCAGCCATCTAATTTTAGCTATGTCTCTCTACCAAAATACAAATTGCATCTTCTGCTTCACGTATTTTCAGGATTTTTTTATTTGCTTAGTGTCCTTTTGAAATGAAATATTCATTGTGTTGTATATGCAGATATTTATGCATGAGCGATGGAGAACCAGGCAAACAAACTTTAAAAGACAAGTCCAAGACAGGATAGCTCATTCAAGTTCCATTTGCTGCTATCTTAGTGCATTAGCATCCTTCAGATGCAGACTGTATCTCTGCTTTTGTCCTTTGTCTCGCTCGCTCTCTCCTCTCCAGTGCCAACTTGAAACTGTCGGAGCCCACATGCAATACCGAGAAAAAAAAAACTAAAACCAAGATGTCTGGTTTATTTTTCGCTCTCAGAACATGACAGATGAAAAATAGAGGGGGAGAGAAAACATTCTAGGCAGCAGCGACAGCTTTGAAACCTTGGAGAGCCCACTGCAACCAATCTCGGCTTCACAGGCGCGCAGTAGTGCACAGTGGGAAGTCGGGGTGGCGCACTGTTGTGTTTCAGGAGGAGAGGGAGAGAATGAGAGAAAATGGCAGCAAATGAAGTTGGCGGGCTGTGGAGTATTGTTCCCTCCTGCTCGCAGTAATGAACAGGCCTTCGGAAACAGACTGGGGAAATTGGTCCCCGGTGGGCCCCGGGCCCTCTCTTTCTCATCTGTCAGGTGTGCTCGCCGCACATGGAAACACACAGTGTGCATACACTCAAGCACGCATGCTATAAAGAACGCTTGCTCTACGACTGACTCGGCTGAGGTGGTCCCCTTTCATCCCCTTGGGTCTGCGTGTTGGGGGATGTCTGGTGCATCTTCACATTCAATTACGATGCCCTTATACAAGTCTTGTACTGTGCTGCAGATGGAGACGGATGATGGTACACAAGGTCGGCTATTAGGGCCCAGGTTCAAAGCTTCCATGATGTGCCTGGCTCTAAACATCCGTGTTTGACTACAGCTACTTGCAGAGCATGAAATTGTTTGTTTAATGCTCATCCATGAATAATAATAGAGAAGTCTTGGACACATCTGCATACCAGCCTTAATAAAAACCGGGTATAGATTCTTATTTAAAAATGGTTTGTGATTTGTCTGGACAATATGAGTTTATGAATAACTAATGTTGTTTTAAAATATTCGGCCATTTTATCTATTTATTTGCGCTGGAGCAGAAAATAAAATATTCATGACATGGCTGCCCAAATGTACATTATGCAGTCATAGTATTAAGTATGTTCTCTTACTCTCTTAGCTTTAACCAAGTTCAAGTCCGACTGTTCAGTGTTTGAGCTGTATTTTCCATACTCGGTGGGTCATTTGGGGCCATTGAACAGCAGATGTACTGAATGTATTGGAGGTACTAAAAGGTTAAATGGATGTTTGATCCACTGACACAGGAGGGAGACATACCGAATAACACATCATGATTGGGGTAGTAAAGCTTTGGAGGGGCTGTCGATATTGAATAGTTAATGTATGTTTTGTGAACCACTTTTATAAAAATCACTTTATAAAAAGCACTATAATACAAAGGCTAACCAGTTCTCTCTGCAATACACAAACAGTGCTGCTACTGTAGTTATTATTAGCTGGTAAGGATGCTAACTTTTGGGACATGTAGCTATAGCCTCAGTCTTTTAGCGTTTCATCATGTATGTAGCCATCAAGTGTGTATTTAATACCCTTTTAGAGGCTTATAATTTTCACAACGAATTAGCTGGAAACGCTAAAAAGTCAGCAAGGGACAGTGTTGGGGAGTAGTGAACTACATGTAATTAAACTAGAAGTTTAATTACATTTTGCAGTAGCTTGCTGGTAGTTCAACTACATTCATATTTGCATAGAGATTCAAGTAGTGACGTCATTACGTCATTATGCCATTTTTGTGTAGTTAACTATTGAAACTACAAACAATTTTGGGCCATAAAAAGAAAAGAATGATTTTTTATTTTTAATTTACCATTGCTTCTCTACTGTAATTGAACCTGCTCTGACCAGCCCCGTCCCCTTTTGCTTTCATCCTGACCGCTGTGAAGGCATGCCCAGGCAATGCATTCGTCAGGTAGCCACCACCACACACTTGACCTCTGTGTAGAGATAATACAAAATCCAGATTTGTTTACAACAAAAAAATAACATTCTTTGCAATTTTGTCCTTGTGAAAAGCCCAGATGAGATTGTTTTGTTTAGGACAGGTTCAGGTCTCAGGAGTATTCCAGGAAGCTGGACTGTCAGCTCACCTGTGAAAAATATTCGGCTACAGTTTTTAATATTTTGAATCTGAATTTGTAAAACTTTCTGTCACTCAAACATACAGAAGCCTGATCCCCAGTGTGACAGGCTCAACAACCAAAGCCATGTGGCCTATACGTGAATATATTAG
>NTHP01000697.1:47138-61216 GCA_003416845.1 Oplegnathus fasciatus
TGTGTGTGTGTGTGTGTGTGTGTGTGTGTGTGTTCACATATGTAACACAGATAAAAGCTGTGACTTGTATGTATATGTTCTATGCAAGTGCCAGCAAAGGAAGATAAAAAAAAAACATGTGACAGATGAGAGAAACTGATTAAAATGCAGATAGCAAATTGTTGACTGTACAGAATTATGGCCGAATAGAGCTGGTGGATGATATGACAGTAAAAAATACTGGATAATTAAGTGTAGTCCTTCTACAGTAAAACACACGAGTATGGCCCAGAAAATGAAAAACTAAAAGACAGAAATCATGCAAAACAACCGCAAACAACCATCCTCAGATATACAAAATTATAGCCATTTTGTGTTATGACATAGTATAAATTTGACTTGTTGCAGCTTTTAAAATTTTCTAGTATTGTAATTTACAGTACTGACACATCCTTCAACACAGCTACAGTTGGTGCTGGTGGATAGAAGTGCTAGGACAGATAAAAAAGAAAGTGAGTTCTTGCCGTCTTTAAAAGTCAGTGAATCAGTTAATGTAATTTCTTTCTAGTCTGGATAGTAATCTGCTGGCTGCTGGTTTGCATCGATATGAAGTGCCTTGTTAGATTTAAAATCTCATTCTTTATTTTAGTAGTTTCGCCTTAGGAGTCTGGAACTGGAACCAGACCGGGTACAGACACTCCTACTGCATTGTTGCCTGTATAAACTTGGAGTTTGGACACTGCAATGCTCCCAGAAAACTGTTCAGTTTTCCAGATAAAAAGCTTTGGATTACAAAGGTTATGTAATCCTTCCTCAACAGAAAAGAGGGCATTCATAGCGGGCGATACAGGAAGCGAAGTCTGTCAAAAAAAAAAGAGCCTGAGAAAATGATAATGGATGGAAAGAACACCTACTGGGCTGAAATTGAAAATAAACTGCAGGGGACAGTGTGATACGGAGAGATGTGGAGCGGGAGGAGAAAGATCACTTGGCTATAAGCAGCCAGGCCAAATGGTGGAGGGGACAGGGTGAATAAGCCAAACCGTTTTTAAACAGGTTTGACACAAGGGCCCCAGGCCATCTACTCACTGCACAGCTCAGTAGGCTGCCCGAATGGCACCCAACCTACCGCCACCCACACACCCTCTAATGGCACTATAACTGCCCACATCTCTCCCTCCCTAAAGGCCACTGTATGCTTGCTGTAAAATGCAGACCTCTGGCAGGTTGTTGGAGACAAAAGACACAACACATTTGCAGGAGAATTTGGAAGCACTTTCTCGTGTTTGGACAATATGCACAGGCTTGAAAAAATAAAGTGGACCTTCCTTTTCTAGTTCTTTGCCCTGCTTTACAGCTCCAGGATAACACAAAGCGCAAAAACAGCTATTTGTATGTTTTTAGTAAGTTTAGCACAAAATGGGGCTGTCTGTTAAATGCAGGGTACTTTGACTCTCTTGTCTGCATGTCGAAGGATATTTTGGCATGATGCTGAACCCCAAACTCCTGAAAAATGTAATGTGTGTGCGTAAGTGACTCTGAGGCATAGGCTCTTTGTGCTGAAAAGAATAGTTCAAATTTGGGAAAAAACACTTACTTACTTTATGTTAAGCTAAGCCTATTCGCCTCTGGGCTCTAGCTTCAGACTTAAGGAAATAGTTAGAAATGTTAGGAAATAAGTTTATTTGCTTTGAGAGTTGAGAGAGATGAGCAGATCGATACCACTCTCATGTCTGTAGGATAAATATAAGGCCACAGCCAGCAGTCAGTTAGCTTAGCTTAGCATAAAGACTGGAAACAGGGCCAAACAGCTAGCCTGGTTTGTCTCAAGGTAACAAAATCTGCCTACCAGCACCACTAAAGCTCATTAATTAACATGTTAAATCTGAATTTTAATTCATACTAAAACCAATGTGTGAGAGCGACAAATTGTGGTTTTACAGGGGGGTTATTTGCCGGACTGTGTCTTGGCCGGGAGCACATGACATGAGCCAAGCTAACTGACAGTTTGGTATCGATCTTTTCATCTACCTCTCGGCAAGAAAGCGAATAAGCGTAGTTCCCAAAAATGTCACACTATTCCTTTAAAAGCACAACGTAAGTGGAGTCCATTTATATCATACGTGTGACTTGAAATGTTGGACAACAGACAAAATGGCATCAAGTGGTTATGCTTATGGTCAAGGCTAGCACCACGTACAGTCAAAGTAAAGCCAAAGTATTGCCTCTCTTCCCGAAAAAATCTTATGATAAGAAGTGCTTGTGGAAGAGGGAAAATCTCTTTTCCATATACCCTGGGTGTGTGACTGTTATCTGAATGAATGGACCAGCGTGTTTGGATGGATTGTTGGTACACCTCTGCTGCAAAAACTTTCCGTTTGTTGCTTGTTCAGTCGAGCACTTTAGGTTTCTGGGACATAATGAACAACACTGTCGTCTAGGGAACGCTATGGTGGGGCTTTTGTACATTTAATATATTTGTTTGGATTTTATGGCACAATTTCTGATTTCCTGTCTGCAATACAAATGTACCCTCAGGTACAATAACCTCAGGCTTGACCTTGATGTATTCCAATGCTATACTTTTAATTGCATGAAAAGATCATTTGTTGTCGAGTCAGCTCAGTCAGACCTGTTTTTAATTTCCTATTAAACTTTCTTTTAGTGCATGTAGTTGGGGACAAACACGTACACGGCAGTGCTGGTATGACGACTTGAATTTCAACAGCTTTTGGTGGGAATATAACTAATAGGAAGCAGGAACGCAACACAGACTCTTAATGAGACAAAACGAAGAAGATGCCAGGTGTGTTGAGGCGGCCTCTGACTTTTTCCACTGTACATTTCTAAGTAAAGTCTGTCATCTATTTCAGTGCAGATATTTGTTAAAGCGCTGAAGAATACGGGTTATTTAAGTCTACCAAAAACACCAATTTAATCTGCTTTCAAGTGCATTCATTCGACCACTCAACCTGTTAGCCGACAGTGTGTTGTTGCTGCCAGTAATGTGGATCAGTCCCAGCATGGACGGAGCCTGAGAGCAGTTTGATGGTATGTTATGGATGTGTGAGCACTGCAGTTTGGTCAGTGACTGATTTGAAAAATGTTTTAAAGCTCAGTTTAGCCTTCTCTTTCTCCCTCTCCAACCCCGCCGTCATACTCCAAACACTTAAACCCTTAAGGACAAACCTCCATCACGCTGACATTGGCAGTGACACTGATGAGACAACTAGGCCACTGCTTTGGCACATTGAGAGCAAAAAGGAGGGGGGGAAAAAAACGATTCTTTCTCTTAATTTGTGACACATCATTAGTTTAGATCAACTGATGATTAGTGCCATTAGAAAAGACTGTTGACTTTGACTGTTCTGACCCAAACTTATATGTTAAAAACAGAACAAATGACTCTGGCTTTAAGTTTGAGTGCAGCTGGTGCAGAATAAGGATGGACTCATTTTAACAGCTGCCCCATGGAGAGGAGGGAAAAACATCTGTTTTTGTACCAAGGGCAGTTATGAAGATTGATCAGTCAATTTGCAATGACTGAACCCTATCTCTTCTGAAAAATTGTCTCCATGCATGTGGTCTTCAAATGAAAATTGCCTCTGAGCGGAGAGCCTCTGCGGCTTTGTGCGCAGGTGTTACTTGTATGTATTTGCACTTCTTTTCGTCTGTGTGGTTTTGCGCGTGTGAGCAGGTGTGTTCTTTTTGTTGTTCTGCGCACATGCGTGTTTTGCCGTACATGGGCATTGTCGGTATCCAGGAGCTGTCCTCCCTGTCAGATCTCAGGTATTTATAAGTCTCGACAGTGGAAGACGGATCACCAGGCCTCAAGCTGCCACACATCCATCCTTCCCAGGGCTTCCAAAGACAGCCATCAACATGCATTACTCATTCCCATGCTGCTACAAACCAAATTTTCAGCTGCTTGCCATTGGTTTATCCTCGGGTGCTGTGGCCGTGCGTCAGTGTGAAGTCAGTGAGGGTGGTGATGTCTGCAGAGTTGTGTGTATCTTCAGAGGTACAACTTTGTTCTCTTTGAATTCCAGCTTTCCCTCGTGCCACTTTGAATGACACTGTCCCCCGTGTACAGTGCTTACATATCCTGCGGTGCGCTGTCTGCCACCTCGAGTTGGTTTCGCCTGTGTTTGTTTGCATATTTCTGTGCGCCTCTCTGTGTGTGGCGGTGGCTGAGAGTGCTTGGCTGTGTAGGGTATTGGGAAAAAATAGTCTTTAAGATATTTGTGCCCAAGCTAGATTTGGACAGTAACAGAAACATATTGAATACAAAAGAAATGTTGATCGGTTTTATTGTTAACAAATCTGACATTAAAATTAGGAAATAGAATATTCTAAGTGTTTCATTGTTGCTCTTTTGTCTTGTGTTGTGGTGAGCTCCGGTAAAGTAACCTCATGATGCATCTTTGAACTTGCGTTTCTCTCTCTCTCTCACGCTCTGTCGATCTCTCTAGCTCACTGTTTTATCCCTGCTGTAATCTCTCCCCCTCTGTGCATGTCCGCAGATTTTACACCTGCTTTTCCCAGACGTTAAATTGATCAGTCTGCTGTGATAAATCAGGTGCTGAAGGTATTTACTGTTCATAAATTACCATTCCCTCCTCCCATTTTGCGCCTCTAAACAGGAAATGCCTTAAAATACATATTGCATGGAATCAAACACGCATTTTTAGCTGTGCCGCTTTTCTTCATGTTACCGGCCCTTTAGTAAATAAGTGCAATCTTCAAATCTTCAGTAGATATCCCCCAAAGAGTCTACAGCCATGCTAGCGGCTCTGTGAGGCTGCAATGCTCAGTGTGAAGAAAACCAAACTGTTGGACAAAATTTCAATTTGTCCAATAAAAAGTACTGGACTGACAGTCAGACATTGGGCATCCATAGAGCCACTCTGCTGGGGTTGCTGAAAATGAGTTTTCACACCAGACATGTCAGCCCTCTTGTCCAGTGACTGTTGAATGGTACAGGGCAGCAGCCTAGAGAAGTTGGCAGGATGCTGGACGGTTGCCAGTCTGAATCCTCAGACCAGTCAGAAAAGTAAATGAGTACTGCTCTCTGCTCTCTGAGTAATAACCATAGAAATCATATGTTGAAGTGGCCTTAAGCAAGGTGCTTAATCCCTGACTGCTGCAGAAAAGCTGCTTAGTTGCAGGAGACAGGAGATGACTCTGGTTACTCTGAGCAGCCGTTGGGTGTGACGTGTGTAACTGTTTAAATAGTTGGAGGAGGTAGAAATCCCAATGATATATTGCAGATGGCTTTTGGTTGTTTTCTCTTGTTGTGATGTTATGTTAAATAAAGTATAGGTCATACAATATATATGCAGTATATATAACGTATACCTTTTTGAAGATAAACAAGTAATTGGCCCAGTAGCTGCATGTGGGTGCTGTGATATTTTCCATTCTCTTGGAAAGACTATGTGTGATATTGTGATGGGTGAGCAGATAGAATGATGAATAGCTTATTTTAGACTCTATACATCCCATGTATCGCATACTAGAATATAGCAACAGCTACATAAATATTGAGACACTTCATACCCACTTTTTATTACTTCAGTGAATATCACATTATTTTTTTCACATCTAGATTTAGAATACATGGATGAAGTTTTTAAAGTATGTGTACTGTATGAAAAGTGGTTTCTAAATGTGAAAGGGGCCTTCTTGTGAGTCTCTTGAGCTGTGTTGCTTTGGTTTTACTATAAAAATGCATTCTGCACGACACCTATAGCCGAATGGGGATCATAGCAAAGAATAAGTTCTTGTTAGCATAATCCCAGTAGTGTGGATCTTACTGATTCATAAGACAGAATTTCACTCTGATTCTCAGGGGATCCAGGACTGTGTTACAGTAAATCCTCTGAGATGCATGTAGAGTATTGCGCAAAATGCCAAGAGTTGTGCTTTGTATCGGCTGAGTCGGTGGACGCATGCTTCATTTGAACACCAACACACAGTACACATACAGATACGCTATCATTTTAACTGACCGCAAGTGGGGGTTTTTTAACCTGCATGATGGATTGTTTCCTTTATCCTCAGGCGGTTTTGGACCTTTATTTTTGGGTCTGCTCTACAAAAGGGAATAGCCACCAGGGACAACACTGCCTCCTCTAATCCACCAAGTTCTAAATCTCCAGTATGATTCCAGTCTCGAAGAACAATACACCCTGGAGCTTAGGGAGAACTGAGAGAGATATAGAGAGACGGGGGACGAGAGAAATGGGAATAGAGAACTACTGAAGGGAGTTGAGAAAGTGTACTAAATCCTTTGTGAATACAGAATACAGTGTGGAGAGATGGCATATTAAGGTTCAGCAGATGGGCTTTTTGGCCCAGAAGTAGTATTTTACTGTTGTAATACTTGTACAAAAGTGTTTTTTTAATTCTACTGATGTTGAATTGCATCAGGCCTTTTTCTTCCATGATATCTGAGGTTCATGTCACACCAGTCTGCTGTTTTTCAGTGTGGAAATATTGTGCAATTCACCTGCTCAAGGTATTTCAAAAAAGGTCACTTCATTTATTTTGTGCTTCTGGAACACCATAAAAAGAGACAAGAGACAGAGAAAGACGAAAGAGATATGTGCTTGAAGAGACAGAGGTAGAGAAAAGATGTGGCAAAAGAGTGGTACATGTAAGAGAGCAGTATTTGGAGAACACATGGAGCACAACGGCAACGTTACCCTGAAGTTAGGTTCCTATGGAAAAGGACAGGAATCCATTTAAACCCACCACCCTGCCTGGATCAGGGAAGAACGGCTAAAGTCCCTGTGGGTTCATTGAACAAGAAGGAAAGATAAAAATAGGCCTCCTTTCTTCTGACAAGGAAAAATGTCCTGGGTTCAAATGAACCTCCACTGAAAAAGTCCTCCCTCCAGGCAAATTTGCTTGAGATGTGGTGGGAAAACTTTCAGGCGAAAAACTGTGTCCTTGACTCTACGCATCTCTTCTTTCTTTCTTACTCCATCTCTCTTGGAAAAAAAGATACTCTCACACAGTGCTCACTTGAGTTAACAGTATTATATAGTATTATATAATTTGCCGCTGTGATTCTTTGATTAATGAGTATCTGCTGATACTGAATCTGAAAGTACTACACCTTGACTATAAGCCTACATTAAAGCTGCACTAATCTATATTTTTATATGAACAATGGATCAAATGTGTATAGTGAACGATATAGATTGCAGTGACAAACCCACAGGGAATTATTACCCGACTATGTAGCTGTTTTCGCCAAAAAGCTCCGATAGACCAACTGCTACCTGCCCAGCAACAAATGGCAAACAGACAAAGTCGGCAACTACTTTGGAAACATAGTGGAGCAATTAGTATTCAATTAAAGAGCCTCATATTTCTTCAGAGGAGAGTGAATATTGGACTTACATTTGTCAGGTGGCTAGAAACATGACTCCTAATCAATGCTTATGTTGCTCCATGTCTGCTAGATGTGCAAATGTAACAACACTGATGTATCACAGCTTTCCTTCAATGCTTTTTATGTGATGTTTTAACATGTACTGTTATATCTGTGTATTGATGAATTTCAGTGTGGAACGTGAGGGTGGATATCTACTGCCCGTTTATTTGTTCGTGCTGATCGATCAACACTAACACGTTATGCATTACGAATAGGTTCCAGCGTTTTCTGTATTCTGTTGGCATTTGGCACATTGGCAACCAGAAAGCAGTTAAAATCTACCAAGAGATCCAATTTCAGTCAAAAAATCTACTGTATATGGATCTTTTATACTTTCTTGAATGGCCAAGATTCTGACCCTACATGTTGTCAGAGACACCCCATACTCTACTATTCATATGATCACAACGAACAGTATATTGACTGTATTTGGGTACAGAGTCACAGTAAACACACCATATGTTTTCATCTAGAATGTAGCCTGCATATCATCAGGTTATTTAGTAATGAACCCAGTCAACTGTGGCTACCCTCAAAGCGCCTCATTACTCCCAGAAGATCACGACTTTATTATTGCCTATCATGTCAGAGTAAATGTATGATATATGCGGTTCCAACATAACATAGTGAACTATAAAGTAGCAATAATTTGGTTCATTTTGTGTCAGAGATTGCGGCTAGCGAGCGGAACGGTAAAGAGAGAAAGAGAGATTGTGCTGAACCGAGTTGTGTATGGGTTTGTGCCGCTGTAAAGAGCTGTTGAGGCATTTGTATAAATTATTCAATCTTAATCCTCATTTTGAAGTACAACAAACCTTCCGTGTTGGCAATAGGTCTTGAGAGCGATGCAGTTTGAGAGCAAGAATGGGGCAGCGACGCCATTATAATATTCTCGCTGGAGCATTTTCTGAATCTGCAACAGCATTGAATAATGAGAATGCCTTTACCCAACAGATCCATTCACTCCTTAAACAGCAGGGAAATGTGCAGAGGAAGTAGAATACCTGATGGTGATTTGAATTTGCCACTGAATATAGGTAGCTACCGGCTGTAAAACACCTGGGCATGTATTTCAGGTCTGTTCTTGTGCTGCTCAGCTTGTGCGCGTGCGAACGTTCATATGAATTTGCATGTTTGTGCAGGCTGCAATATCGTTGGTTTCAATATACTTGAGTTTGAGTATGTGCAGGAGTGTGTGTGTTCATGTGTGTTTCTGTGTGCATGAGACGTTGTTAAAGACTTCACAGCGCTCCGTGGCTTCATCTCTGCTATGAAAGTGAATAGTGGGGATTCTTTACTTAAGCATGCCCCCTTTTGGCCCCTGAAATGCGCGAGCCTATTTCCCCATAATGGCTCTATCGTGTAGCCAGCTCCCATGGGAGCCTCGCTGCTCGCCTCGCTCTGCTTTACTAACCCCCTCCCTCGCAGAAGTGTGAAGAGGGAGATGAAGAGGAAAGAAGGGAGCGAGTGTGCTATACAGTGCTATGATGAGTGAACGCTGATGAGGGACAGTTATTATGCACAGCTTATTATTCTCTCTCTGCACTGGGGGGATTGTCAGTAGCGGCAGCAGCTATTCATTAAAGCTATGAAATATGACCCGGCCCATGGTGTGTGTGTACATGTGTGTGTGTTTGCCCAGAGGCCAAGCCAACAGATCTACTCTGGAGCTTTTGTAGAAACTAGAACTCATATTCACTTTTAAGACTTGCCGGACACATCTACTTTTATTTCTTTGTACTGCTTGTCTGCGCTTTCTGTTTTCTCACTTATCGTTAGACACACATGAAAAGAAATAGCTGAGGAAACTGTTAAATTCACAATCCAGTTATTACTTTTTAATGGTCATAATGGAATAACTGAAATAGAAGACTTCTATGCCCTAAACACATCCTTTTTGGAGAGCATTAAATAAATTTGACGGTAGCTTTGCTTTTGCTCATCATATTTGTCCCTGCGGTGTCTCCCCTGTCATGCTATGATCACTGTAATACATTGTTGCATTAAATACTTATTACCCCAAACAGCACAATTATCAATGGCCCTGATGGCACAGACACACTTAAATAAAAGTTCAAGGTTACCAAGTGTTAAATTGTTTTGTCCACAACTGAAGCTGTTAAACCTCCAACAGCTGATTATTTGACCACTTGGGGGCAGCAGAAACAAAGCACATTCATATATCATCACCTTTAAGATGATATGGCGAACTTTTTAGCAACCAGTTACCTATTTACACATCCAGCAGACAATTGGAGCATTCATTTAGAATTGTGTCTCTGGCCACCTGGTGAATGTAAGCACAGTATTCACTCTCCTTTTAGCTCTGTTTTCGATCTCCGCCAACCCCTGAGGGAAATATCTGGCCCTTCAGCTGCTAAATGCCCC
Organism: Oplegnathus fasciatus; assembly: GCA_003416845.1. Taxonomy (NCBI): domain Eukaryota; kingdom Metazoa; phylum Chordata; class Actinopteri; order Centrarchiformes; family Oplegnathidae; genus Oplegnathus; species Oplegnathus fasciatus. Next base: position 56,950 of record NTHP01000697.1, read on the forward strand.
ACTATGTTCACCAGCTAGACGCTAACTTTGTCAGTTTTTAGAGGTTTTTACGCTGAAAACAGCTGCCTGCTGCGGCTGAAAACGACACTGATGAGAGCTGTGAGAGTGAACCAAAACCGTGAAGTTGCGGGTCGGAAAACCAAAACAATGAGCTAAAGGATGATATAAAGCTCTGTAGAGCTGAGGGGAACTGCAGAGTTGAGTGATAATTGTGGGTGGGTTTGTCACTACAAGCGACCCCTTTCACATACAAGTATTTACGTGATCCAATTGATAAATTGATTCTAGCAGCTTTAAGTCTGCACACAGTAATAGTCACATTTAATCTGTCACATCTCAGTTTACAGCCCTACACCTACTCAGAGCAAGCATCTAACTCTAGAGCTAAGCTGGTTTCCTCTGTTTTTTTCAAAGGGTGGTGATGACCTCTTTTCTAAGTAGCCGATAAAGTCGCTTTCTGATATCTTTGTGATTAGAAATAGTTAATTACACACTTCCTCCATATACATTATAACAATCCAGTGTGAAGGTCACAGGTAAAATATTTAATCACGTAGAAAGAGGACATCGAGAGAAATCTATACCTCATTCCCTCTTTCCTCCGTCCACGCCCCCAACCTGCTCCCACTTCTTACTGAAAATAGGTCAAGGACCCTTAGGCCCCGAGCAACACAGGCCCCAACCCTCCAAACCAGCTTGCCCCCAATCCTCATTACCCTATCACACCATCACCCCACCAGGTACTTCAATGGCAGAGCCCACCCCTTCCTCGTTTTCTCTTTCCTTTTAGCATCATCTCCCCAACTTCCATCATCCTGGCCCTATAGCCCTCACCTTCAGCCCCCCGCCCCATTCCCCAGCCTCGACCTATCTCCTATCTGAGATGATCTTAACAGTGATTAATGCAAGAGGGAGGTGGAGACCCTGCTACTGGCCCATCTCTGAGAGCCATCTCAAATCTCCAGCCTGCTGGGGGCTCAGGCTGACGGGAAGCGCTGCTATTTTAGTCTCTCTTTATTGCTGTTTTTGCATCTGTGCTGCTGTAATCTACAGCTGAGAGTATGTCACAATTCGCTGGCAGAGTTCAGTGAAATATGGGAAAACACCTTAAACAGCGCCGCATCCTTGGTGTGTTTTCAGTGGTGATAAAAGCATTGTCGGATAAATTGCTGGGTGTAAATTGTCTCGCAGTGTATCACATTTAGAAAGTCTGCTACTTTGTTCAGCACTCCATTTTCCTAATTTTGCTAATAAAGGACTGTTTTTTTATCGCTAATTGTCACTGGAATGAGTTGGTCTTTATATTATAAATGCATTTTAGCATTTGCCAAAGAAAGATATCCTCTGTGTTTTTGAAATATGTGAACACAGCGTCAATATGTGCTTATATTTCATGCTCGGAGTTATATTCTGTCTATGAGATTCAGCAGATCTGAGCAACTGTTCCTCACCACAGTCTTTCAGTCACAATACCTTTCACAGGGCTTTGTAAATTACAGGCCTTGGTGGCCATTTTTCATGTGGTTGCTAGGGTAACAGGTTGAATCAAAGAGGTGCTCACAACTGCGTGTGTGTGTGCTGTCCACCGCTTGTCTGCATGACTGTAACTGCATGATTATTTGAGGGTTTCCCTATGGCTCAAAACCTCTTGAAAGGGTATGAGCTGTATAATTTGTTCAAACAGTAAACCAATTCAATAAGAAGGTCAGTGACTGAGTGTGTTTGGATTATGAGGATAATGAGCATGCAGACGGATAAGGGCTTCGGAAAAACAGCTAAGAACAGCCTGTCTGCACAGAGAACTGTCTCACATTTCACCTGCAGCAGGACATGCTCTTCAAGCATGTATGTTCAGTATTCTGTTCCTGGAAAAGATCATGATGTTATGATCAGTGTTTCAAGACAGAAGAAAAAAGGTCATATATGTTTGACAATAAGACACAGCCTATCATTTGCCAACACTGAGATTCATCATCCTTTTTATTGCAGTCCATGGCACCTTTCCGAAAGTGCGTGTATGGCCCACAGGCACTTTCAGAAAGGTGCCAGGCTTTAATTGGCGAGCCAGTGATTTTCTGTTGTTGGACCATTGATTTTTATTTGCATAGTTATTTGTTGATGGATACAAAGCCACTGGCAGTCTATTGATCAAGCTTACAGAGACAGCATTGAAAAGAGACGCGGCAGAAGGAAGAGTGAGGGATTTATCTTTAAATAGGAAATTGTAGGCCAATATCATTGTACTCGTACATACTGTATATACACTGAACTTATTACTGTTGTATGCGTACTTTTACATTAAGGCATCATATGGAAATGGTGGTTGGTGACAAAATTAGTCACAGTCACATTATTTTATGAATTTGGGAAGCAAAATTCCAGTTTTTTTCACCCTGGATCTTATATTTGTGGCCATTGTGACTATGGGTCATGCTAACTTTGCACAATGTACATTGGGGAAACAGTGTAAGCCTCCTACAGCTTTCCAGTGAAGCCAAGTTAAATTAACAGAAATCATTACTGGTAAAATGATTTGTTGTTCGGTCTATAGGGGATTAATTACCTCTAAGGCTCATAAGAAGACCTGCCTTCTTGAAAGTTGGCAACCAATCAAAAATGACAAATGACAACCTGTGACAATTTGAAATGCTTACCTGACTGCAAGTGTACACAGAAATGAGCCCACTGGATTAGCTGTCATTACCAACTGCATAGGAATACATTTACAGGCTAACTAGCAGGTTAACCAAACTAGCTGTATGCCGGCCTGTTTGTATGAGGGCAGCTGTGAGTGCATGCTAGAGAAGTAGTAGCAAACAAGAGATTTGTTTTGTATTTTTAGCCTGCATATTTGAGGCATGTAATTGTTAATTTCTGCCATGTTCAAACAACCTAAAACAACAGGTAGACTAACACTTAAACCTTTCAAGAGAGCCTCTCTTATTAAAAATCTTACAGAAATAGAATATAGTGTCATTAAAAGAATCAATCCACTGTTCTTCCAATTTTAAAGAAGTAACCAAAAACCACAAAAAAACATATTGATTCTCAGCACTTCAGACACACACAACTGAAAAGAATTTCAAAACATATTGAATCAGCACCTGAAAAATTGATGTAGCATGGAGGTCTCTGCTCTGCTCATTCCAGTCTTTAAAAAGCATGCAGATGCACGCTCATGTGTGGGAACATGTAGGTACAAAATACCTGCTTATCTGAAATGAGTCCAATTGATTTTTGCTCGGTGTACGCAAGCAATTTTACTGTGCTTTAAAAAATGAGACCAGCTCAACCAAAATTGAACAAAGGAAACTCAATTCGTGCTCAGATTGCCTAAATCTAACTAAGATTGTTGGCATTGTTTGGAAACTGCCTCATTAAAAATGATCTGGGAGAAAGGCCTGTTGTAACAGTGCCAGAGCAGCAGGTGCAAGTTGGAACAGGAACAAGTTCATATTGTAGTCATACCGTTTGCACATAATGGCATAGTATCTATGTTACCGTGGCATGTTGTACCTTTTGTCCAGAGCAGCACGGTTTGATATCACAGACATTACAGTGTCCTTACATTATTTTTAACTCTTGAAGGTCAGACTTGACATGATGCTGGTTCAGCAGCAGAACGTCAGGTCACACCAGGTTTTTTAGAGGATGTTTGTGTTTACGTCTTGGTTTGTGTTGCCTTGCTTCCGATCAATCCGTAGCCAGATTAGCTTTGTTTAACAAGGTTTCTGAGGCTGACTTTGACACATCTCGCCCGCTCCGCCGAGAATTTATCACATTGAGGAGAGCCAGCGCAATCCCCCTCAATCCCCCTTCCATGCTAGCACCAATGACAAAGGCTCTAAATGGATTAGTGTAGGTGATTATTGCCATTGTCACCAGTCAATAGCTTTTGGGCGCGTGTTGTGTGGTGTCGCCCAAGAGTGTACGGTGTGTGTGAGTGAGTGTGTTTAGCCTTCCATGTTAACACCTAATGACAACAACATCCTTGTGAGAGATTTGAAGGCACCGTTTCCACCTGACAGAAAGAGATGGTGTGAAAAAACGGAGAGAAGAGCAGCACAGGAAGAAGGGACGGACGGGCAGTGTGGTGACATGGGTAAGGAGGAAGGGAAGGAGGCATTGCAAGGTGAGAGCGATTCACACTACAAACGGCATTAGAGACCCTCCCCGCAGAGAGCGAAGGAAATTGCCCAGAATGAAGATGGACCGGGAGGAGGGATGGAGGCTAAGTAAAGTGGTGATGGTGGCGTTAAGGAGAAGA
>NTHP01000697.1:61902-77141 GCA_003416845.1 Oplegnathus fasciatus
GGGGGGGGGGGGCTGCGCTGTGCACGTTGCAGGGAGCCTTGGCCACAGATCAGTCAGCCAGGAGGACGGGTGTTGGACAGGACACGAGAGGGAGCTCGGGGAGATGGGTAAGAGATGCAGGCCAGGAGAGAGACGGGGAGGAGGAGAGAGACAGATGGATCGAGGTGTGAGGGAGGCGGCAGGATATCGACAGGGGAGGAATTGTGTTTCAGGAGCTCGCCGCCAAAAATATATTTCCATCATGCAGATAGGAGGAGAGAAAAAGAGGGAGAGAGAGGCCAGCAACATGGAGCTATGTATTGCAGGAATGGCAGGAGGGTTAGGGAAGGGTTAGAGAGTCAACTATAAATAGTAAGACCCCTGAGGTGATGATTTTTCGTGGGTTTTGGTGCACAGCATTATGTGCAAAACAGGGAGGCGGTGTGTGAGTTTGTGAGCGTGTGTGAGGTCAGCTGAAGTGCCTCTGAATATGACGGTCGAATAAAAGAGAAACAAGCACAGCACGGTGTCTCTGGCATTATTTGTGTAGTTATCTTCAGTAAACCGTGTACTGCTAAATGTTTTCCCCTAGAATGTGAGCGGGGATGCTGTTAATGGTGGTGAAGATCTCATTCAGGCTCTGATTTCAAAGGAGCAGCACACATAGGAGCCATATCTCGAAGGTTACAGGATGCAGTATAAGCCGTATCTCTCTGTCACACAAGAACACTACAAACTCCATCTCTCACTTCTTTTTTTTTTTTTTTTNTTTTTACGAATCCAAGCGTTGTTTACTTAGCCGTTATTGCTTCCTCATGCAACTCTCAGAGGACAGACTGCAGCAAGCATCGGGGGGCACTACTGTGCTGAGGACTCCTTTTAGCATCAGTTTTCAAGCCAGTGTTACCTATCTGTTTAATTAGCAAACATCATGCCAAGTTGAGAAGTTTACAGAGGACTTCAAGTGAAAGCCAAGTCTGTTGGGGGTACCAGGCCTCACAGCGGGCAAGATCAAAAGCAACAAAAACACACGCCTTGGCCCGCTCCTCCTTTTAAATGCAGAAATCTCCAGAGTGGGTGAGCTGTGAGTACACAGCATTACAATATGTTATTCCCACCCATGCTGATATTTAGCCAAGTAGTCATATTATGCTTCAAGAAGGAAGGACTATGACAAATACGATTTAAAAGTGTTTCCACTCACACTACAAGGAAGATTATTCATATTTACCACATACAACACAATGCTGTTTCATTTTAACGGTGGCTGTAAGTATGGCTCATATGTAGTGCAATTTGATAGTATGTCATTATATCCCAGTGCTATTTTGTATTATGTCGAACGTGTTAGCTAATAGTTGCCTTTTTACACATCAAGAAGACACGGAGCAACACTAGCATTTGCTTTGAGTTGAGTCTCTGGCCACCTGGCGAATGTAGTGTTTTGGTCTCCACCAACTCCTGAGAGAAGTATCTAGTAGTTAACTTTGTCTGTTTGCCGTTTAGTGATGGGGAGGTAGATGGGGTACAGTGGGTTTGTTTGAACTTTTTCATTGAAAACAGCTCCCTGGGACTAGATTCAGGATTGATGAGAGCAGTGATAGTGGACCAAAACATTAAAGTTGCAGGGTGTAAAACCAAAACAAAGAGCTGAAAGATGCTGAAGTGTTGCATAGAGCTGAGGGGAACTGCAGAGTGATAATTTTCTGTGGGTTCATCATCGAGCAAGTCCTTTCCTGTTACACAAAGCAATTTCTTGCATTGTTGATAGAAAATTAAATATTGATTAGCGCAGCTTTAAAGACCCCATAAACCCAAAAAATATTAGATTTTTGCGTAGCTAATTTTCTACATCTGGAGAAATATGTGTTGCTGCTGGCCAAAGTCACCTTGTTTCTTTTTTGATTGAGTAAAGGTGGCTGGGAAATCTGAATCAGCAGCCAATAATGTAACACCATTGGTGTGTAGCGCCGAAATGTTATGGGTACATCTAAAAATCAGTAGCTCAAAAAGGTCAGTGTCAAGGTCACTTATTCCATGTTTAGTATTTTGCCACCAGAGGTCATGGAGAATGATCCCATAAATCGGTTGGGTGCTTTATTGGCTGCTGTAGGACAAGAGCTCCTTCAACATCACTCGTATACACTGAACTGTACAAAATATTTGGAACATTTCCTGTTTTCATGAAGCACAGAGATGAGGTGAATGTCGGTAAAAGTCATTATGTACTGTATTATTGTGTTATCACCCAAGGGTTTAAATTGCTTCCCATTCTTTGGATTTGTTTTAATTTTGGTCTGCTGATCGTGGTATCATCTTTTCAAAATCTAATTATGGACCAAAAACCCTCAAATATGAACCTATAACAGCTGAGAAAAGATTAAAATATGCCTGGCTAAGCTCAGAGAACGTCATTTTCAAAGGCAGTATGGGTTGTGAGGTTTGAGAAACCATGTGCAATTTAGCATGAAGACAATTTCATACTTCCTGCTACATTTCTCTCTGCCAGCCTGGAGAGGTTGACTGAAAAGCTCTTGGCACATTCTGTTTCTAATGTCTTCACAGGCACAAATGGTTAGTGGGAAAACAATCCTGGCAAAGTTATCTGTCAGAATGTTTGTCATCCTCCTTATTTTCTATTTTTCCCCACCACGTCCTTGCGTCATTGTGCATGTTTCTCCGTCTGTCTCGTTCCTGCCGCCTCTTACATTTCTCCACCCTGCAGTCACACAGAGTTATCAGGTACGCAAGCTCCTTTTTAAAATGATGTGAACGCTTCGGTGGAGCCCGTTAGAGTTCAAAACCATCAGCGGGAGCTCCTTATTGAGGGCAGCACACACAGATTCTCTTTCCTTTTGGCCTGTAGTTCCACTTCATGGACATCTATGCATACCTCCAAAACATATCTTGAACCCTCTCCCAAAAAGGCAGCACACAGTATGAATAACCCAGTTAGTTCTAACAGCTTTTATATTTTGCTGACATCTTTGGTAATTGCTTTTCCTAGAGATCAATCAAGCAATCAAACTGTGTGGCCATCTTTTTGTCAGCGTTTTGACTTCCTGCACACCTTATTTCCTCTTAATATATCAAAAAATTCTGCACTTTTTTTTTTACCAGTGCACCTGCAAGTCAGGGAAAGGAATGTATGATCTTTTAAAAGACCTTTTACTTTGGTTATTACATTTAAAATCCACATGTCTAAACGCTGATTGCCAGAGCTCTTTTATACTGTAGCTTATAATGCTGCTAACTGTCATTCAGTTCGTAAATGAGTTTAATTTTTTATAGAGGTCAGGGGCTTTTACAATTTAAGGGCAACTTTAATTGTAAAAGTGCTTCTCTGATCCATTTTTGGTTGAAAGTTTGTCTGTTTCACCTCTTAAAGCTGGCAGTTGTTGGGTGTGATCAGAAGTGCACTCTGTTACACCTCTGACCACACCCAGCAGTGATGTCACAGTGCACTGTCACACCCTGGAGTACACATCTACATCACTGCAGCAAGGGGAGAAGTTAAACCACTGGAAGCAAAAACAAGATTTTCAGAAGATCTTAAGCTGCTCTTTAGGTGTTTTCATTGTTTTGTCTACCCCCTTTTACTGCAGCCAGTGCTGTTGTTCATTATTAAAGTGGAGAAATTGACATTTATTTCTTTTAAAATGTTGTACGTCATTATAGTTAAAATGCTTGCCCAGTTGCATCAAAACTCAGATGTATCCAGAAGAATATTGAAATATAGGATTACTGTGATGTCTTGGGATAAAAATCTTGGTATAGCTCAAATTATATTCCAGCATCGTCTACTTTCATGTCAGCAGTCTTCTTTGTACTCGTCTTGTTTCTAGACATTGCACATAGAAACAATAAATTGTTCGTGTGATTCTTAAAATGCTGGCAGCACAAGAAGACATTATTTGAGGATCTGAAATGAAGCCTGACAACCAGTCAGAGTGTTGGGCTGTCTGGCCAGAGGGCCCTCATACCCTGCTGAGCTCACTGAATGGACAATTGAACATAGTGCTCGCTTGTCCTCACACATTGTACTCACACATAAACACACACATACACAGGCAGGCATAACACAAAACACTCACAGACTAGGCAGGGGAAAGATCGCTGCACAAACCCACAGGCAAGGATGTAGATGAAGGTAATGATGATCCATGTGTGGATACATGAAAGGTTACATTTTGAAGTTCTCTTTATCTGTTTTTTGGATAACAATTACCGAAAGTGTATCCCTCAGTGTTAAAAGCACATTTGCTTTTATTACTTCCATAATTTTGAATATCCCACCGGAAACCCATCATGTAGACACACACACACGAACACACACACCTAGCTGGTTGCTGCTACAGCAGCTTCTCTCTCCTCCTACTCAAAGAGATGAGTCAACCTAAGATTTCTGTCATTGTTCTGCAACCTAGAAATACCTCATTCCTGATGGGATTTTCTTCTCTATATTAGTGTTTTTACATTATATTTATGCAAAGAGAATGCACATTAAAATAGGTATATTTGTTCAGCTTTTTCTCAATTATACTGTATGTAGAGCACAGCAAGTTTACTTGTATGAAATTAGCTTAACAAATAAGTTTGCATTGACGCGACTTGACAAGTGTGTCTGCTGCATGCAAAGTTGGGGACTGTCCTGCCTCCCTCCCACAGCTCCCCCACCAGCAGGATTTCGGAGCTGTCAGAAGGATAACAACGCGAGGAAGGTCACGCTTTATAATGTTACCTGTCAGCCAGCCAATACAGCATCGCCCCGGAAGAAATTTAATTAGCTTGAAACGGCAGCGGGGAGCGAGGCGACATTAAAGGAATTGAACGATAACCAGCTTTTAATCCCGTCCTGGCGAGAGAATAGAAGAAAAGAGGAAAAATCGTTCTCTATCGAACAGTCGTGACTTTGATGGAGGTGGAATTCTTTTAAGGTGATGTGCGACGTAATTAGTAATGCGCATGTGTTTACAAGATAAATAAACCACCCTCACTTGCTTTGATGTGTAATGGAACCGTCCTTAGAAATCACAGCCTGGCAAAGACTGGGCGCGCTGAGACAGCTATTTACACCACGTCCCATAGGAGCCCAGCAGGAGAAGCTTTTAGTGTTGGTTCCAGCATAGTGGGATGCAATTGTATCTATGTTTTAGACTCTTATGATCCAATCAGAGTGTGAAAGGAGTCTTGTTCGAATTTCAGGTTTTTCATACTGACAAAAACACTGGAGCCCATTCATTGTCTCTCGCAGCATTCGAGCAAGGTTTCTCGATGTGTGGCAGTTAATTGCAGCACGCTGATGTTGTAATTCGGGTGCAGGACTTCTACTGAAAGGCCTGGGTTTGAAGGTTGTGTCAGCGAGCACTCCCTCTGCAACATCCTAGAACAAGAAACTGGAATCCTACAATGTCCAGATCTTGTTCTATGACAGACCCTGGCCCTGAGTAATCTATATGATTCTATGACATGTCCTTTTCCATCGGAACAGTTTCTAGTAGCTGTCCTTGAGAGAAGCAATCACTGAGCAGCTGGATTTCTATTCCGCATATAGTCTGCATTGCTTTTAACCTTCATAATAATGCAGCTTAGTTAATAAAATAGCTCAAGAACTCTAATGAATAGCATGAATATTAAAAATGGACTGTACTCATCTTCCTTATGTTACAGTTGTGTTAGTGTGACATTTCTTATACCTTTGGCCTTGTGGCCTTGCATTAAATCTCTCATAGAGGTCAAACACATTGGATAAATCGGTGGAGGTTAGTACAGACCATGAGTTGTGTATGACAAAACAGCATTGTAAGAAAACACTTGCAGCTATTGGACAAGACCCGTCAGTGAAGTCATTTAGATTAGTGATGATACAGACAGATCTTATTAAGCACATCTTGAGTTTGAGATTATAATTATGATAATATTGACCTTGTATTAGTCAAGATCTTCCTTGTCTTAAAGCTCCATCAGCCGGAGCAGTTGTGTAAAAATGCATCAGCCTAAATCACAAAGTGAGATTGCCTCGCAAAAAGTGTCCCACCATTCTAATCAAGACCCTTTAGTGTAGTTATTTGCCCAAAATGTAACAATAAACTAAACCAATAACTTTGCTTTGTATTAAGCTTTGGCTATAAGTAGATATAGCTATAATGTTTTTCCCATATTTCGCAGCAATAACTGTGCAACAAATTCCTGGTTGCTGATAGCATTTAAACATATGTACAATTTTTGTTAATGTCCAAATTAAAGCCACATTTATCACATTTTTGCCAGCCTGAGACAGAAAAACATTAAAACAAGCTAACAGATACGTAGGCACCACAATACCTCTAGCTAATAAACTTTTTATGGGCAACATTTAGCAAACAACAGACCCTTTTCACAGCAGAAGTTTGGACTTGTCGTGGCAAGGAAAAGCGCAGATCTAAGTAACAACACTGACAATTTGGTGCCAGGCAGGAAGTGTGCAGTGGGTTTATCAGAGCTTTTTTGCAGGAAACAGCTTCTTACAGACGGTTGCTGGTTGCGTGGCTCAGACTCAACCATACAGTAACTGCACGAATGTCAAACCAAAACGAGCTAACAGAGGCGAAAGTTTGTCAAACCATGTAGCTTCTGTTCCTTCATCACCAACAAGAGCCACCAGCAGTACATCCACAACAATGTTCTTGTTTCCAGTATACCAGAGGGTTTTTCACCTCACCAACAGTGAATGTAAAAGCTGTAATGAACTAAATCACTCTTGTGTCATATTAAAGCCCACACATTGATTTCTATGATTCTATCAGAGATAATTATTCTATGAATGAAATACAATCTGTCTCATAAACAGAAATCAGTAATCGCTCTGTCCAGAGAAAGCTGGTATCCCCAGTGGGATATCACTTGCCTCATATCCCTTTTAATGTTCTAGTAAACATGTGAGCTGGTTGCAGTTAACTGACGTCAGATTACATAATTCCTGATGTTCACATTTTCAAAGATTTTCGTCGCACTGATCCCAGACTTTTAAAATGTGTTTTTAAGCACGGCAGTTCATGGTTTATTAATTAAACTACAAGAGCGAGCAGTATACTGCTAATCTGAGTACTACACAGACCACGTCACCCACCCAGCCTCTCTCTGCCGCTCTCTGTCTCTCCGCCTCTCACTATCAGAAGAAACACAACATACTTCTGTGTTGTTGTTCCTGTTTTTGTGTGTAGCCATTCAGGGCTCCTCTTCTTCTAAAATATTCCCTCTGAAGCACTTAGCCTAATTAGAGATCATTCATTCCCAGAACTAATCAGTCCAAGTGTTTTTGTGTCTTCTAAAATAATAACATGAGAGAAGGCTGTTGCGCTAAGTGAGGGTTCAACAGCCCACGCTGCTTACTAAATTTGACGTGTGTGTTGCGTTTGTGTGTGTTTGTGTGTGTGTGCGTTGGTGTTTGTGGGGTTGCTGTTATGCAAACCGTGGCCTAATTTGATTAGTGGCTTGAATATAATTACTTAGCAAAAGGAGGCGCATCGTAGGATTCCTCTGTTGGTCTATCTTCGTAAATGTTATCTTGTGTAAAAAGACATGGATTGTTTAGCAAGAAATAACTTAATATAGTTCATTTCTGCACAGTCTTGATTAGATACAGTCAGGAGTTGGAGGCGAGCAAACTGATTTCAGAATTTAGGGTTTTAATCAGTGTTCACTAATCAATCTGAACTGCCTAATCATGTTGTGAGTAGGGTGTAAAACAAAGCTACTATCTGTATCTGTTTATGTTACAAAAACATCTGTATTCATACACCGGAAGTGTGCTGGGCCTATATCAAAAAATTGTCTAAATCACTTCATTTTCTGTGTTGAATTGTTTTCCACTACCATTTATACTCTTCATATGTATGCTTAGTTGTTTACTAAATATGCAAAACAACAAATTTTGACTATGTATTACAGTACATCAGATATTAAAACATAATTGGTTTTTGAGCCCTACCTTCAAAAAAAGAAAAAAGTCAGTCTTAACTGAGTTTAAATAAAGGCTGTTAATAAATAAAGATGCAGATCCAGCAGTGGAAGAAGATTATAAATCCTTTACTCAAGTAAAAGTAGAAATACCACAACATAAAATATGCTCTATTACAAGTAATTTATTCAAAATTTTACTTAAAAGTACTGTATGGAGTTTTTAACTGGCTACGAAACAGTCTCAATTTAATACTGATGCCTCTATATGACCTACTATGTCCCTAACTTCAGGGACTTCAGAGTCACAGATCACACTGACGCTCTGTTTGGCTGTCATGTGTCCAGTTTGGATGTTTTACATACTTTACATTTCAACTGCTACTGTGGCAATAGGAGGCAATACATAACACACACACACACACACACACATGCACAATTGTCTGGCGGCAAATAGTGTGCAAATGAAATTCACATTACTGTAGGTCACTGAATTCATTTCGGAAATGGCAATTGGTATAATCTCTCAAGGGACTTGTTGTGAGTAGTGGGCCACATTTACCCAGTTACCCTTACACCCCAGTGTAGATTAAGAAATACATTTACCAGCTATCAACCCATCAACTCCAGCCCATTTGTTCCCATCGGACAATATGGATTGAACTGCTTTTGTCTGTAGTTAATTTTAACTGGGATGTGGCCAGCTGTGAAAACCGCATCACAGGACAGGGCCAAAAGCTCTTCCCGGAGAACAAACATCCTCCCTCTTATCTCGCCCCTTTTGTTTTATGAAACACTCTCCTCTGGGCTCATTAAGAGAAAATCTGGCTTTTTCTGGCCTTATCCGCTGTGATCTGAACCAGAGAGCTCAGTCATACAATTCAAAGTCAACCTTGATCTGCAGGCTAGCGCTGTATAAAACAGATTTGAGGAGTTCGTCCAAAAATGAAAGGCTGAAAGGCTTCAAATCGAAGTTATTTTCAAAACTTTTAATATTTCTAGAGAGCAAAGGTCAGTACATTGAAACAAGGATTTAGGTTCTCTGTGAGGAAGAAGCACAATATCTGTCTAAGTTGATGCATTTATTACTGAAAACACAATATGGAGGCTGCTGCTATTATTATAGTAACACAGTATTCACAGTGCAACCTATCCACAGAGAAATATCAGCACTGCAACACACCCCAAACACTCTTCACTGCTAAATTGACTCCAGCTGTCTCTCTCTCTCTGAACGACCTTGCAAAGACGCCTCTCCTCTTTAACCCAGAGCTGCGTAGCTAGCTCAGCGCCGTCTCTCCCACACCTTGTCTCCATTGTTGCTGATCTTATCGCTCAGCCTATCAGAGGACTAATGACCCCGGCAATCGTTGCTGACCTGTCGGGGGAAGTGCAGCTGCCAGAGAGATGGGAGGAGAGTCCATTAAAAGATTAATGTAAGGAAGTGGACACTGTCCTCCTGGACCTGTGGAAGCACTACAGCAGGAATAGGGAATTTGATTTATCGTCGCCCCCCCTCCTCACATGCTGAGTAGGCAGAGAAGGATGAGCGGGGGTGAAATGGCCTGCTTTGTCAAGAACAACAGGCTGCAAGAGTGTTTGTTTTAGATTAAAATTTAAAAAAAATATACAATACCAATAGTTTTGTGAATCATTACAGCTTTAAAGGTTAAAGATTTCATTGGGAATGAAGTGAATGTTTCCCGTTTAGCCTGGCATTACTCAGCAGAAACTTTGCTTTGGAGCAGAGTCAACACCGGGGTCTGACAGGCCAATTAACCCATGTTTTCAAGAGAGCACACCACCCTATTTATCATTCAACATGCCGCAATTAAGCATTCTGTTACTTTGGCGACCGTTTTTAATATTTATTTGATCAAAGCGTTGAGTGGCGGGGGCCCTGCAACCTGCCTCCATTACTCATGTGTATGGCATAATGTTGGCGCGAAGAAAAAAAAAGTTTCCTATTATATGCTTTTAGTAAAGATTTGCTGTCAGGCTTGAGGAGCCTTGTTTCCCTGACTCCTTTAGCGAGGGCCTGAACTTTTATAATGGGCACAAACAACGACTTCTCCTGCACCGCATGGGCACTGACAGGGAGGGCTCACTGCTGAGACAGAGAGACGGAGGGAGATAAATTAGTCTTCACTTTTGATTGTCAGGTTTAGCGTCTGTCTGTGTTGTTGACATCCACTCTTAAGTCTGGGTTATACCTAGAGATGCATGCAGCAGGATTTATCTATTGTTTGCTTAAGCTACAGGCCTATGTTCTGCAAAAACCACAGGAAAATATACCTGTTGTATAACAAATTCATATGCACCTGTGCATGCATACACAGGACTCGCACAAATAGACTCCAGTATTCATTCACACGCTAAAAAGCTGTGTTGGGCATCAACAATTTCTCAGTTAAATCACTATCAAGTTGACGTCCTTGATGGAAAATACCAGCCTCTGAAGGCTGGCATCCGGAATGAGGGTAATCCACTTCACATTCCTCCTCCCTCATTCTCCACCTCCGGTTGATCATATCCAGGTTAAATGTTAATTGGACAAAATCCCAGACCTCCTTTGTCTTAATGACCGCACTTCTCATTTTCTCTCTCGCCCCTGCAATCGTTACACACAGTGTGGAGTTTTAGGAGAGACGGATGTGAATGATTTCGCAAACACAGCTTGGCTAACTCCGTGAAGACTCCGTGACTTTGCATCTCACCCTGACTGAGATGAACAAGGTCGTCAGGTGTCAAATGACAATAAATGGGCCGCTGAAGCTAAGTGGCTCCTGGACGATGGAGAAGAACCGGTACCTGTTTGAATATTATAATATGAATGAACTTCTGAACTCTGTGCTCAATGTCTAGTCCGGTTGTGGCTGCACATTAGAAGACCAGAGTGATGCTAATCATGCTCCGAAAGGCTAAAATTCCAACAACAAGTCCTAAGCAGTTGGTCTGCATTAAAAATAACACGCTTTGATGCTGACCATTTAGCAGCAGCATTAAGCTCGCATTTACTGATTTTGTTGGCCACTTGGGAGCAGTGGAAACAAGCTGTAAACGTAGCAATGCCGCATTATCACATTTTAAGTTAATATGGGCAACTTGCTAGCAAACAGTTGCCTATTTACACCATCAGCAGACACAGAGTGACATTAGCATTCATTTGGAGGCTTCTGGCCACCTGATGAATGTAAGTCTTATTTTCACTCTTCTTTTAGCTCTAGTCTGGTCTCTACTAACTCCTAAGAGAAATATCTGCAACACTGTGTTCACCAGCTATTCGCTAACTTTGTCTGAGTGCCATCTGGTGCTGGGCAGGTAGCGTACTGTGGTTATATCAGAACTTTTCCTGGTCCTGGAAACACTGCTGATGAGAGTGGTGAGATTGAACCAAAACAGTGAAGTTGCGTACAATAACCATGAATTAAAACACTGAGCATTAACCTTTTAAATTAACTTGTTCGTTTAGACTGAATACTGTAAGTATCATTACAAAAAGGTATGTTCCTTTACAAAACCGGATGATCAGCATCTGGAAATAATCCTAGCTACCCGAACAAAATCTGGATTAAAATTCAAACTGAGTGATTATTCTTAATGTCATTTGTTGCAGTAGCTTGAGCACTTAAATTACAAAAAGTGTGGTTTCATATCAGGTGAGTCAGGTGGAAAGTCTCTGAAATTAGTCTCAACCCTTCCAGAGACCTTATTTGTGTATGTTTGAATGATTAATCAGTGTGATAATAATACAATCAAACTTCCTGTGTTTCATGTTACAGAAAGTGTTACAGGGTCAAACAGATGCAGAATGACAAAAATGATTTTTAATGCACATTGCTTACTTTCACTTTCTCCGGCCCCGGAGAGACAGCCTTCACATAATATTCAAACGGAGACAGGGGGGTCAACTCATTACATGAAAATGAAAATCACCAGCACAAATGTCACTTTCCTTTGTCTTTCATCTCAAACATGCTGACTGATTGCACAGCCATCACCTCAGGGAGGAAGACACAGTGTCGGGAAAATATATGAGAATGAGAGAAAAATGAAAAATGAGAAAAATGAGATGGGTTGTTTCCTCCGTTTCAGGTAATGTTTGTGCACACCAAATTATTCTTTCAACATCTTTGCGACTACTGTAGGTCAGAGTAGACAGTTGCATAAGACTTGGAGCTGTTTTTCTTACATAATTTCCCACCGCTGTTCACTTCACGCCCCGTTCTTTGGTCTTTAAAGCTCTTTTTTTGAGCCATCCAGCCACAATGGAGAGGGACGGCAGGAAAGAATGTCAGACATAATGCAATCTGATCTAAAAAAAATCAGATCTCTAAAATAGATCTTAAAAATCAAGTCAAAATGACAGACATATCTCAAGACTTAGATCCACATTTGGCAGTTATTCAACTAGTCATACCTTCAAGTGATACTCCACCCAAAAAGTCTATTTTTGAGTATAAAAGAATCAAGAAACATGCAGATGGACAACATCGGATGCATTGGATTAAGTTTCTGTCGCTGTTTTGATAGTTACTGCTGTAAGATCTTGTCACTCCTGGAATCCAGGCGTTGAATAGCCACATTTGGGAGGCTTTTTGTGGACTTTGCACTTACATTGACAGAGACTCACAAGAAACAGATTGAAAAAGGAATGGTAATGATCGAAGCAGCAAAGGACGAGATATTCTGACTTTTAGTCCCTAATGTGCCTGAAGTTCCAAAAAAACACTGGTTCCTACAATTCCCATAATGCAACTCAATGGCACCTTTTGTCGGATCCTCTCCACCTTATAAATGCCCATGCCTTTCAACCTCCATGCTCCAAGCTGTAACACAGGCTTTCTGCCAACAAAAACTGAAGCCTTAGCCCAATCTGAGATGACCCCGATGACATCATCAGGGGAAATAACCCTGATGATGTCATTAGTATGCATCGGTGGAGTGCTCCTTTAAGATTTCCAAAAAGCATTTTTAGACTAAATGATACGGCGGCATATGAAAGTTCAGTAAGAAAAAACAGAGAAAAAAAAGTTGGGTACGTGGACAGAGGGGCGGGCAGGGAAAAGGAGGAATGGGTAGAGAGCAGAGGAAAAAAGACAAGGGGTCAAGGATTCAGTCGTTCTGGAGTGTGGTCAAAAGCACTAAAAGCTTTATGCTTTAACAGGATTGTTAGGCAAGAAACCTCAAGCCTCGCTGGCTCATGTTGCTTAGAACATAATGATTGGTTGGTGGGGTATTTTATATGCAGCATGGGTAATTAAATCGGTGGATACAGTTCCGGAATCGATATGAGCCCAGTGACATAAAGTATTACCACCGAACCACTCTGTGTATGTGTGTCCATACAAGTGTGTAGGGGACAAAGTGAGAGTCAGAGAGAGAGGGTGAGGAAAGGGAACATGAGAGGCGGGGAGCGAGGGACAGAGTGGGCAGCACAAATTGCAAGCTAAATTTTTATTATGACAGATGAGATGGGTTATTGGAATCCAGGCAAGGCTCTTTGACTGTAGATGCCATTACAGGACACGGCTGCTTTAAATCTGGGTCACCTATCGACTTAACCTCGCATTGGGCATCAGCAGGGCCTCATTGCCGTGTAATTATGCCTGGAATAAATAGGGCACTTGGCTTGTGGCACTGCACCACATAGCGGCTGGTATAATGGACAGTGTGGAATTCATTTGTTCTCCTCTGTTCTTTCCTAATCCCTCCTCTCAACCTCTATTAACTCTCTACATTTTTCATTCCTTCCTCTGAGCCCCCTTTCTACCCTTTTAGTTTTCAAGCCATCATTGTTTCTGTCCTTTTTTGTGTCTCGCTTTATCTTATTCCCCACTGTCCTTGAGCAGAAGGAACAGTGGGGGGGGGGATCATATAAGCCTTGGAAGGAATGCACCATTAAGAAAGAGTTGTTAGCAAAACACTGTTGGATCTGTAATGCAGGGAGAGATGAAATTAAAGGCAATCCGCACAATGTGAATTCAACCACCGCAGCCCAATTAGGGAGCATAAATATTCTCTCTGCACTGAAACCCAAAGCCTCCTTATCATCTAGGCTACTGTTGTTGGGAGTTTTGAAGATATTTCGGGTGGCCATTTGGCTCCATAATGCCTGTTCAAACCAGATCTGAGCGCAACACATTATTGCCTGCAGAAACGGTGCTTCTGGCGCTTTGGCCACACAGCAGCTCAAAAAAAGCTAAAGGCCCCCTTAGCTACTAGCAGGGTGTGCTCATACTCATATGTGTGACTTTCTTCCTTTGTGTGTGTGTGTGTGTGTGTGTGTGTGTGTCTTGCTGTGAGGTGGCCGGCTCAGTAATTGGTCCTAGAGGCTTTTACCTGGCGGCGTTGACTGGCCATGTCAGTGACTTTTTTTTTTTCTTCTTCTTCTTCAACTCCAAATGGCCTCATTGGCCATTTAGAGCTCATTACCAATGCTTTTATAAACCGTTTCAACTGTCATGAAAGGGAAGAAAGAAAGGGGAGTACATTTTTTGTCATTAATTAAACGCCAGACTTTTGTTAGTAGAAGTGTGCAAGCTATTTTCATGCACATCACAAAGAGAGCAGACGCTTGTTCTTTTGCCTTCATTAGAATGAATTCTGTACAACTTGGCTTTTATTAAAAACAACAGGGGTTCCAGTCCCCGCTTCTGCCTTCATTGTTTTTAATCTTTGCTAATTAATTTGAAGAGGTCCTGATTAAAATAATGGAATTGTCGGGGAAGACATTGTCTTAAGCTTATATGAATTCAGTGCAGCTGTTTGAACAGTACATACAAGGGATATTCAATAATTAAACACTTTTCTGAGTCACTCTGAGGAAGTCTTCTTCCAAAGCATATGCATGTTTTTGAAAATGTTGTTGAGTCCCCTTTAGTGACTCTGAGTAGCACTAATTTCCTGTGTTTACTGCATACGTTCTGTCGGAGTGGGTTAGTTTGGAAATGTACACAATCTATTGGTTTACCTACTTTACTATTCATACTGTGGATGATGTGAAACATTCAAGTTGACTAGTGATCAGACTATTGATCATGGGTAAACATCAGGATGATCCATGAATAGTTGAGATATACTGTATATGCTCATCACAGTGTTTTTACACAACTGATCAATTGCCAGAGGGTTGATGAGCTGGTGTAAATATGCGTTCTCTTCCTTGTTTAATCTTCTACTGAACGTTATGCACTGACTTATGCCCTACAATCATGTTCCAAATGATCTTTGCAATCAAGATTTAATGAGATAAATAAATAAATTACTGTGTGGCTGAAAGGGCTGGAAGTTTACTGCAGCATCACCAATATCTATACAAC
>NTHP01000697.1:83922-113572 GCA_003416845.1 Oplegnathus fasciatus
TCTTAGTTAATGGCCTAGTAGTTGTAGAATATGGTCATGCAGAATAAGGCATTAATAAGTGCTTTATAATGACTAATAAAGAGCCAATATGCTACTAATATGCGTGCTAATAAGCAGCTAGTTAATGGTGAATATGTGTACCCTAATCTAAAGTGTTACCCTATAAAGAATTCATTTAAATGTCACTGCCCTTTGAAACACCCACTCTGAGGCCGAAAGCTTAGATGTTTCTACTAATATGTCCAAAAAACGGTTTTATCCTCTTTTGAAAAATGTGCACAATAGTTGCAGTATCATTATAGTTTGTATTCCCTTACATAAAAAGCAAGAAGAATTCAAATTTCAGTGCAGTTCAGTTCCCCACACAGATAACCCCCCTCAAAATAAGAGCAGTCGACACTCCCTTTCTGTGACCGGTACAAAGATGGCCTTCCTCTGTTAGGAGAGATATATGAGATGGAAGATACAAAGCCAAGGCTCTTAATAAAAATCATCCATTTTTGTCAGAGCTGGCCAGGGGAAAATTTGCAGCAGTATCAATAGACAGCTTTTTTTTTCCACTTCTTTATCTCATCCTACTTCCATCTCCTCTTCTTTATATCATTCTTTCTTTCCTTCTGAGCAACAGCATCAGCACAGAGAGAGAGAGAGAGAGAGCGTCACCTCAACTGTCACTCGTATCTCCTAAATCATTTTGTCTTTTTCTGAAGGCTGACCTCTCCGCTGTACATTTTTGGGCTATCAAGTGGGACTGAAAGTCACACTTATCAGGAGGTAAGGGATGACTACCAGACTGCCATTTATTTCTCGATTTCACCGCGATGGGAGTTGTGTAGGTGTGATTGAATTCTTCCCCTCTCCCTCCTCTTGAGCATTTAGGCCCCACTGTGGGGAGCAGTGAGTCGACTATCTAAAACTGCGCTGTGCTTTCCTCAAACTAGATTATTGTTATTTCCTCACATCCTGGATGGAGGCTTACAGTCAATATGCCGACATATGAAGAAAAATGTTGCAGCAGCAGTAGGGCTGCCCCCACGTTTTCAAATAATGCACCACTGTTCTTGATGGCTTTCGAATCAGTCCCTGCAAATGTTGAGTAGTCTGTACTGAGGATACTGAGGGGTAAATATGATAAGAGAATGCGTAAACACATCAGTCATACTGGTGTTGCGGAGGTTGCTGATATACTCCTGTAGGTGGGATTGTCATGCCTGGGGATGATGGTGCGACTCCTCTCCAGGAGAGCATGAAACAGGATTACGAGCACATCAGCAAACATGCAAACCACAACCTTTATTTCGGGACAACTACTTGTCAAAATAATATGGTTGCTGACTTTAACCTTTTTATGTGTGGTTTATTTTGCTTGATGTAGCACTTACTCTAATATAGAGGCATATATAAAATAATAAAAGCATATAAATGAACTTCCTGCCGCAACCATGATCAGTATTACATTGTTGAATAATAAAAATAGTGTGTCACACTCACACCTCAAGTGTAGCATTTTCACACTGTGTGATGTGTGTGATGTCACCTATTTCCTGGTGGTACCAATACATTTTTGTCACGAGGACGTCATATGCCATCTTATCACCGGAACAGAATGTCTAAAGCAATTCAAAGACAGCTTGTCATACATGTGAAAGTGGCTCTTTTGACTGACAGCTTTCCGCTTTCAGCATGCACTCTACCAAGAACTTTACCGACAGGTTTCAGTGTGGGGGGTGGGGAAGCTGTGGCTGTGGAAGTAAATGTTCCTCCACTGCTTAGAGGAATCCAATTGGACCTTGGCGTTTGCCTGCGCCCTGATATGACTGGCTGCTGCAGTTTCTCTCTTGACGCTCGGTCACCCACCGCTCATCAGTCAGCTCCCATCATGCCGTGTAGCTGTGTAGCTGTGAGCAACACACACCTTGACACCGGCAGGAGCATGATAATATGCCCATGAGTTAACACATGCACCTCGACTCACACATAGAAACACAAGCAGCCTTTTTTTCCTTTACGCCTGTCAGGTCACATAACCAAACAGCACCAAACTGCACTGTTACAGACTTCCCCACCGCCTCACCGTCTGACCACTTCCTGACTCTAAATGGCACAAAATCCAATCGCTGCACAGGTTGTGGTGTGAAATGAGAGGCAGCAGACGCCCACTAATATGATCTTTCACAGTCTGTTGGAGGGGAGAAATATGGAGTATGGGGATGGCTTACCGTGATAAGCAGAGGAGGCTTTTTCTGTTTTTACACTATTCAAATATGGATACACACTACAAAGATGTATCTCCTCCCACCCACCGCATGTTTTTCAAAGGACCCCCTTCTCCTTTCTTCTCTCCTCCGCCCTCCACTCCAACTCCTGCTTCCTCCATCAGTGTCGCCAATTGCTTTTTTCCCCCAGCCTGCTTTTAAATTAGTCTGTCTCCCCATCTTCGCCGCTCATGTTATTTTCATAGAAGCCAATCCAAAGTGGAATGCATGTTAATTCAAATATGGGATCGCTGTCCCTCACAAGAGATAGTGGACAGAAAGCAATTGGAGCACAGGAACAGTGTAGACATGTCTGGCAGACTAGCCCCAAATGTGTCTCCTGCTGCGCTGGTGACAGGAAATGCAAATAGTCTCACTTGTGTGCTTGAGTCTCACAGTGTCTAGACACTGAATTCCTCTTGACGTTTAAGCTACAGTACACTGTTTAATAACAATATATTTGTGCTCTGATGTTTTTTTCCTAGGTCCATAGGTCACTAACTTTACAAAGTGTGTTATTTATTATGCATCACAAAAAGTAAAAAACTTCTGATTAAAGATGTGATTAATTTGTAAAGGGCTCACATACACACACTTCTAAGAAAGCATACACACACATACTGTACACACACCAAATGAAAAAAAGAACAATCCTGGCCCTCCAACTCCTTAGCCATGACATGAATCCACAAGCAAGGAAGGCTGTTCCTTGGTTACAGCTATATTGATGAACATCTACATCCAATATGTTGCTCCATTGATTCTTCATTATCCCAATTCCGGGGACTATTTCAATGTGGCATGGCAGCGAGATGTACACAATTAATTTGTGCTTTCTATTAAAACCGAGTCATTAAAAGCATGCTGCACAACAATTTATAATTAAAATACCAGCACAAGCGTGAGGTGAAAGTCTCATTAGTATTGGTGCCATGTGCTGTTTATTTCCTTGACTAATTTGAATAGCCACTTTTAGCCATTGCTGCAATGATTTATGTACTTGTGTATTTATGTACACGTGTGTTCAAGGTTGAGTGTTTGTAGACAGTGACAGAACTAGGAAAAATGGCTGTCTTTAATTACAAATAATAACAGGTAACATCAAGGTCAATAAAATGTGTGTAAAAGGATGAAGGCAGTATTTTACTCTGTTTATCATACATTAGACTCCCATCAGCCTGTACTATGTGTTTAGTGCTTATTAGCAAATGTTAGCATGCTAACACACTAAACTAATTTGGTAAACATTACCTGCTAAACATCAGCATGTTAGCATTATCATTGTGAGCATGCTGGTGTTAGCATTTAGCTCAAAGAACAGTTGAGGCTAGACTTACATTAATAATTAGCTCTGGCTTGATGTAACCTTTATTATCGATGCCATTGACAGGTGAAGTCAAATTTCCACAGTAGTGATCCAGACCGCTGATGTTTTCCCTTAGCACTGAATTGTTCAAGTATCAGTCTTTTGTCAATATCAGTGTTGAGTGTCTCAGACATAGATCTATTCAGCGATAATGAGACACAATTGATTAGCTTTGCTTCTCAAATGAGCCCTCACTAGGAAATTGAAATAACACACAGTCAAACCATACGGACATGATTAATGGTGTTTTGAGATTGGGATCTAGTGGTATTTACATAATCAGCAGGGGAGAATTAGCTATTTCCATGGCAGTGTTGGGTGTGAACAGCGGCCATACACTTATGTCAGCCTGATTGTGTTGCATTGTCTTAAACTCTTGATTTTTTAAAAAGCTTTGATTAAGTGATTGGACAGAAAATGACTCGGGGGGGCGGGGGCATTATGAATAACCATAATTAATAAGCACAGATGCAGTCTTAACTATGTACTTCCTGTGAACACATAGGCATCTGTTTTCCGGTTTCTGTTTTAAAACATGAGCAAATATGCCTCTTTGCGCTAATGCCATGACATAAATGAACAAAATTTCGATCAAAGATAACACTGTTCAGGTTTTGAATCTCAAGACATCGGTATTATTTTGTGTTCATCGCTCATACTAAGAGGCTCACTATGAAAATAGGTTTTTAAGGCCTTTAAATCTGTCCCAACATTATCAGATGATTTCTTATGTAATACTTCATTTGATATTTGCTTGTGTATGAACATAAAAATAAAGAGCCAAAGTTGTGAAGAGTCACAAAGTGTAGAGTGTTCCTGCATTCCCTAATGGACCTTAAAACTGTCTCTAATTGAATGTGGTGATGAAAGTGGGATTTGTAATTGTCAGGGCTAGATGAAATTAAGTGCCCTGCACATCTTGGATGGTTAAACATAGTTAAATAAAGACTGCTGCTGCACAGTGATTTCAGCGTATTGTCAAAATTTTTGTTTTGAGGTTTGAGTTTCAAGGTTATTGCAAGTTAGAATCATACAAAAGGCAGAATAATAAAGGGATTAAAGTGTGCAGGTAAGGGAAGACTCTCAGAGGGGTTCTGTCTAAATAATGTAAAACCAACACTTCCTCCAAATTAAATGACAAAATACGTTGTTGATCCACACTCTCCAGATCGACACATAGAAGTGGTCTGCGAACTGACGCCAAATAATTACAGTATAATAACAGTTTTCTGATCCTATACTTATCGTTAATGCTTGATTAGGTTTGAGCGAGAGAACCCAACTTGGTCAGGGTTAGGGAAACATCGTGGTTTGGTTTGATTAAAATGACAGTTTTGTTAAGATTAGGGGACCTCTGTTGTCACGGTTACAATAATAAATACTCTGTATAATAACACCACATTGCTTCCTCCTTTTGTTGTTGGATTGTTGTTGGGAGGACGGTCTCTGTAAAACAATATTCACAATTTTAAAGATATATGTAGATTAAGCAAAATAAGAAAACAATTAAACAGCTAAATGAAAAGTTTATCATAGGTTGTAAATTTACCTTAAAGCAAGCCTATGTACTGTAATTGTGCTAAAGAGCAGCCATTGTGGCTACAAGTGGCAATTATAGGTTAATGGTAACTGCTAAAACATAGTGTAATATGACTACAGAATAGTCATAAATTCAGCACTGACTTAGTAATGTCAGTCACACAGTCATTTATCCATAAAGTTTGTTAACATTAGCCATCATAAACTCCTGGTCATACCAGACCAAGTAGGGCTGTAGCAGCAAAAGCCCTGAGTGTGTTGAACTGAGCAAATGTGTGCTTTATTGCTAATGGATTCAACTGTCTATGTGTAAGAGGAAAAGTGTGCAATTAATTCTATGAAAATGACACAGTCTTGCTTTAAAATTGTAGCTATGGTTTACTATTTGCATAGTGTCATTAGAGCATACATTTTACCTCCAACCTCCTATCCAGCGTATTTGGATTCTTTGTCAATTAAGGCAACTTAGTGACCTCTGGATGTTCATACAGAGATTGAAAATACAAATGTGTTATTTCTGTAAGCCTAAAGTAACACCACATTTTGTACATCGTTGAATGTTTTTGCAGTGTCAACATAAAAACCCATGCATTTGCATCAATAAAACTTAATACAAAAAAAATAAAATTTTGAAAACCCCTGCAGTCAAAACTCTGGTCTGTGGTCCAGTTAACACACATGAGCCATGCACAAACGCACACACAGCAAGAAGTTACGCCCTGGGACAACTAAAGCTACTGCCTGTCCTCTGCTTGTTCCACCACAAAAAGGTCACTGCATGATTTATGCACCTGTTTTGTGAGTTAGATGGGAACTGTTTGTGCTTTGGGGCACCTGACCGATCGAAACGTGAAATATGAAAATGAAATTCTGTCCATGAATTGATTTACAAGGTTGAGCAGGTATTTAAGCAGGTATTTAAGCTGCCCAATCGGGAGTAGCTGGATAAATACATATTTTTGTGTTTGTGTCCGTGTGTGTGTAGTAATGTGCATCCCTGCTGCTTGTAGCATGTGTGCTCCATGCAGTTGAACCAGCCTGAGGTTGCAGTGTCCCGTCATGTTAAGGAGGATGATAAGATCAGTGTGTAAACCAACATTTGCATACACACAAACGCACAAAATGTCGTGACATGGCATGATTTTTGCATGTGTTTGTGGTCACTGCTAGAAAAAAAAATGTATACACATGTTTGTTTGGCTGTGTACTCACTACTCCATTTCTCCATTTGATGCGAACAGCTGTCCTGACACGACAGCGCACTGTGTTGGAGACATGTATTCTTTAACATGGCAGCTCACAGGGGAGAGACACAGATGGGTTTTGACTTCCTAATGGTTCTGGATGGCCATGGATGATGTTATTCTAGTTGACAAGCTGCTCCATATCTGCTGTGATCACATACCACCTGCATGGTCTTTTTTTTCTTTTTCATAAAAATTTGAATTTTCTTGTCAATGATTAATTAAACAATTAATTTAGCAGTGGCCTACATTTAGAAAAAGGGAGAAGTTGACGAGATTCCCAAATGAGTTTGGGTTTCCTTGTGGAACTTACAACAGACTTGAACAAAACAGTAGATGAGTACATTTTGAAAACTTGAATAAAATATGAGCAGTGTTTTATTTACCATGCCCTCCCCTGCGATCTGTGCGGTATTACGACTCTTTTAGTGTCTCGTTAGATGCATCAAGCACGCTTCAACTCATCCGAGCGGAAATCCACATTCACGTGAATTTTGTGCTCCTGTGCGGCATGTTCTGCAACATCACATAGCATGTTTTCCTCATGCGTTCATTAAGTAGCTACGCTTGCAAAAAAAACGTAATTTGTGAATGAAGTTAATCATATAGAATTTAATAAAACAAATGACTCCTGCACTCCGGAGCTTTTAATTGAGAGCACGAGGCAGTGGGTTTGAGATAACACATTCACGCCAGAGGTAAATAGATGGTACTTGTGTGCACAAGCTTGTTTAGCATGACAGCTGTGTTGGATACATTACTGCATTAAATCAAACCTAATTACTGCCAGCTCATTGCCCCCATGCCCCGAGAGGTGTCTGATGCACACGCAGAAGTACGCAATCCCTCAGCGTTGCTGTGTTGAGGGGAGAAGTCTTATAATATGCAGTGGAAAAATGGAGGGGACAGATGTTTATTTCAAAATGCATGGATGTAACACAAACTTGGAACATAAATCTCATTCAATTAAGATATCTTCAACAGGCATGGTAACAGCTCCTGTGTTACAGTTCCTCAGTGCTGTTTGCTCTTGGGTTTGCTGTGGTGTGCTAAGGAATTGCTCCAGCGTGGCACAGAGTGCTGATGTTGTTTTTATATGCTGCTGCTGCTGTGCTTTTTGTCACTTTAGAGGGTCAGCCAACACACTGTGATATCCGCTCCAGCACTTAGATGCACTATGTTACGCTGATGGAGGAGGCTTTTTGGGGACGGCACTACTGGGATTGGGTCTGAGTGGTAACCTCTGAAATGGAACGTTGTATGTGTATGTACGTGTGCGTGCGCAGCGGAGTGTGTTTAAAAAAGAAAGTGGGGCTGCGCTGAATGACAGATGAATGGACAAGCAAGGGACACAAAGGGAGAGGCAATATTTTAGAGAGTGCGAGGGTGTGAAACAACGAGAGGGAATGAAAAGAAAAAAAGGTGGAGGAACTTCAGACCCACAGACAGCCAAATGACCAAGAGGAGTGCCACACACACTTTAGCTACTCAGAGAGCCATGCCACCAGTTCTCTCCACTGAGACACACTGGAGGTGTCTGTCAGGTCAATTAGTACTACTGTGCTTACATTTTCCACCTGACTTCCTTCATTAGTGTTTTTGTCTGCAGCTTTGAGCCCCCTCAATGTTGTCTGCATGTTCAGTCATACTTCGAGCCTTTCCCACACACTCTTGGTGTGAACCACGGCTTATGAAAGTACTGTAGGTTTGCCAAGCACCCGACCTAGAGGAGGTCACAGTTTTTATTTTATGGGCTTTTAGCCATGCTAGCTGCTCAGTTCTAGGGATGGCAATGTCGGCCTGTCAGTTAGTTGCCCGCTCCACCGCTTTGGTCCACACTGAAATACCTCAAGAACTATTTAATGGATTACCATAATTTTTGGTACAGACATTCATGTTGCCCAGACGATGCATCTTAATGACTTTGGTGATCCTCTGACTTTTCCTGTACCACCACCAGCAGGTTAACCTTTGACTTTGTCAAATATGTAAACAGCCTCATCTGTTCTGAAGTTTAGTGCCAATTAGCAGATGCTAGGATGCTAACACGCTAAACTACAACGATGACCACGGTAAACATTACCTGCTAAACATCAGCATGTTAGCATCGCCATTGTGAGCATGCTGATGTTAGCATTTAGCTCAAAGCACTGTGTTAGTACAGCCTCACAGCCCCACAGAGCACGGCCAGACTGCTTTCACAAAAATACGCATTACACCGCATTACGTGTCATCAGCACGACTTTCAAAGCAATGTATTTCAGTTGGAAGAATCTTTCATGTCAGTCCATGTTTTTGTCTTACATCAGTAGTATACAGAGCGTGAAAGTCCCCCAAAGGAGGAGGTTGGGGTGGATGGATGTGTCTGACACAGGACTTCAATGCCGGAGACCGGAGTTTGTGTCCCGTGTGAAACATAAAGTCAAATATCCCTTCCCATGTGAATCTTTTCCTAAACCTAACCAAGTAGTTTTGATGCCTAAACCTAATTGCAACCACTGTAACCAAAGTGCGACCGGTTCACAACGTTAACCACGTGATAGAAAGGCTGTCCTGTTCTCCCACGTGCCCTTTGTATTGGAAATACGTGAAATGACCACGACCTCATTACATGGTGGTGTCACGTAATTTTAACACAACACGTGCCACCACCACGTAATGCAGTGTTAAGAGGTCATGGTCATTTCATGTATTTCTGTGCACAGCTGTAGACTCTAAGTCCTGTTATTTAACTCTCCTACAAGGTGACGGTCAAATTCAAATCCTGTAAGCTGCTGTCAGATTGTCTATTAAAGCTCTCGAACTGCATTCAGAGTTCTCCAAAGACACATTTTTGACATCCTGTACCATAGCTTTATGGTTACAATTTTGATTCGTGTTAGATTTTTAATTTTATCTGTCTGTTTTCCCTTTGCTAGATCCGTAGAGAAGAGACAGAGACATAAGGACACCTATAATTTTGATTAGGTGTTTTTTTGTGGAGGACATATAATTATTTAATCAATTCCTCCACTTTGTTTGAGCCTTGTGAGGACCGATTATCTATTTAGTCAGTTCCATCTCTTTGTTTTAGGCTTCTTTGTGCCACTGTGTGCACTATGTGCATTCTTCTGGAGAGCACATTTACATTTTTACATTCTGGCATTTCACCAACACCCTGAGCATTTAACCGAAGGAACATTGGGAAAAGAAGAGCTAGGGAAAGGGACAGAACTATAGTGGCTTCTTAATAAACAGCAGCTTATGAGGTAATGGGTGTATTACAGGAATATTGCATCACTAATTAAACTCAATAGAAGTCTGTACAGTCAACAGCAGGTCGCTGTGCTTGTTCATTTATAGTCTATAGTTTTATTGATCCTTTCTTTGTGTGAGTTGCTGAATGATCCTGGATTGCAGCAATTATGATCCTTCCCAAAGGTCCACTTATGCATGATTCAAATTCTAGCAATGTCCAGCAATGACATGGCCTGTCATGTGAGATGGAAAAGAAGCCAATATGCATTGAGATATGTGCATTTGAAACTCTTGCCAGTCAGAGTCAATTATGGGCTCGGTATAAGCGATTCCACCATTAGAAAACTGTGTATCCATCACCAAACAAATGAATAAACCTGTTGTCAAGCCATAATAATTGATGTGTTGACATTCAACGAGTACAAACTCTTGTTATCCCCAACTTGCAGCATCTTACAGTGTGTCCTGACTCAATAATGTGTGAAAAGCACAGTCGCAGCGTGAAATGCTCAGTCAGTTGGGTTCTTTAAAGATTCCTGAAAACGACACTGTTGAGGTCCGCCTTTTTAAATGCGGCGTTTTGATGTGTCGCACTCTCAGCACACACAGAGCGGCTGTTTTGTGGGGTCCGGGAGATAAGAGACAGAGAGGTTTGTGAACGTGTGATAGCGGAGGGAGGACAGCGATTCCCTTTCAGGTTTGTTTCAGGCCACCTGCTGGGTCCTCCAAACAGAGCCCCACATGGCAGATCAAAGCACGCCATCAACACTTTGTTTTGCTGAGGTTTCATATAATTAGCAGTTTATTTATGCGCAAGGGATGGATCTGACAGTATTAGCAGCTAACTGACTTGAGCCAGTGACAGAAGTCATCTTGTATGAGACAGCTAGGTATTGATTTAGCACCGACTGTGTGGAAGTAAACAAAACAAAAACCCTTTTCTGGTACCATCTTGGTCACACATTCTGCTGATTGTTGTCCTCAAATATGAAATTGAAATGGTCAAGGGACAATCTGTTTAGATATTACAGTAAATGTGGAACCAGTGTAACATTTACTCCCAATACAATGGTATACCAAGATCTATGTCCGTTTGTCTTCTGGTTCCGGTGCACTGCTTTAAGGCCTTACCAGCCTTCACTGAGCGAATAAATCGCCGTCACACTCCTCAAATGGTGTGATCGCCTGTCACAGCCCTTCACATCAGTTTGCTTTATTGGATGTGGCTCACGCCTCCAGATATTTATATCTTTTTACAGCCATGTACTGTAGTGGCTAACAAAACAAAAAAAAACCCAAAAAAAAGAGGGAAAAAAAAGCAGTGAGGGAGAAAGAGGAGGCAGGAAAGCTCGGCAGGCGGCTAGACAAGTAATGGTGTGGAATACAGAGGAGGGATGTGTGGGGCTTTGGCTGGGGACACCCTCTAGATCCATCTTCCCCTGCTTAAAGCCCCAGTGCCTGGGTAATGGCCGCACGGCGGGTGCTTTCAGAGGTTACGGCGCAGGAGATGAGGGATCTAGGAGTGGAGAGGCCAAACTGAGAGGTGATTTCCACAGCAGAGGCCTCTTCATTTTGGGGGTAGAGGAGGTGTCGGCATTGCTGCTGCTGCTGGAGCCTGGAGGAAAACAAGCAAATTGCTCCCCACAGGAACAGGGCACCGGCAACAAACTGGATCCGACATGATGTAGTTCTGCTTTACTGCCTTTCCATTCATTTTATTTATCTCTGCACGCATGAAACGTTAATTTACTCTATTGATCCAGTTACCTATTCTTTTTTTTTCCTTATGCGTCCATCCATCCATCCATCCATCCATTTTTATGGTCTCTACATACATACTACATGCATCCTTGAAGCAAAAAATAGATCTGCAACTGCAGTACAACACAAAGATATATTGTCACCTACAAAATCTATTGCGGCTCAGCGCCCACTCATTCTATTGAGGTCACTACGCTGACTAGAATGAATAGAGTCCCAGGCACATGCTAAATGATACAGCCCAACTAGTCGGGGGGGAGTATCTCTGCTGGGTTTTGCATGAAAAATGACTGGTTCCTTTGCTTTAGGTTTAGAAAAGGCAACAGTTTTGAGCAGAAAAAGCCCACCTTTTACAAAATGTTTGTGATTCACCGTGACAAACGCATTGGTTCTACATTAAAGTCAGAGGTAGTATACTGGAAGAAGACGAGGCCCAACATCAAAGCTGTCATCTCGCATTGTGAACAAAGAAGGTAAAGCCTGGTGAGTGGAACTAATGCAACGCTGGGCTCGCTCCCGCTTCCCCCGATAGGAAGACGGTTGTTGCTGCAAAGCTGTTGTGGCTTTATTCCATTCAATGGTAAATTATATCTTCAGCTTTTCAACAGCAAGATATGGTCTTCCTCCTACTATTCCCCCCACCCCCCTCTAAATACTTGAGTGAGATTCAGTCCATTTACCTGAATCAACTCTAGCCATCTTCAATTTGTTAAAGGCTCTTTGGCACCCCTGAGTACGGAGGAAGATAATTGAATTGAGCTCATTCTTCTTGCTGATTTCTCATGTTACCTAAAGGGACGTGGGGAGGAAAAGCATTCTCAAAAAAAGGCCTTTTTTTCAATTTACTGCAAAGGCTATTCATGAAAGGGAATGTGAAAGTCATATGAGAGGGAAGCGGGAGAAAGAAATGGCACTCTTACTTTTTGTGAGACATTCATGGTCTGAGACTGTTGCTCATGCTGCTTCTCTGAATGTGTCCTCACAATACGAGCATTTAAGTGAGAAATTCATTCTGTGAGAAAATGTTGTAAAAGTAACATTAATGAATACTTTCACAAGAGTAGGTAGATAAAACTTTTAGCTATCCTGTTGGGTGCAGGGTTGGGTGCCACTGTGACAGTAACCCATTTAAAAAATCAAATTTCCATTAGTACAACCTTCCTGGGGCAGAATCAAAGCTGTTAGCAGCCTTCTCATTTTTAGATTTTATAAGCTGTATCAGCATTTATGTTTTTAGTTAGCTAAACCACGAAATGGAACTTGGCTGTTATCTGCTAAACATATCGTAAGCCAGCGTCCTACTGTACGTTCTGCCAAATATTAGAGTTTTTTTGAGTGAAATGCCCCTATGTATCGTTGTTCATTGTTTTTGCTGTTCACAAAGACCGACAGGGTAATGAGGTCAAGAAACCATATAGCATTAGCTTCCTGCGCACATCATTTTATAGCCCCGCTAGCTAGATAGCAGCTAAAGCTAGCAGATAGTAGCCTAAACAACAGTCGTAATAACGTAAGCAAGCGTTAGCAAACTGAGTAGCAAAAAGGGAGACTGAGAGCTGTTAACAGGATCAATTTAGATGATATCTGATATCTTCAGCTTTAACTGTCAGAACTACCAGATGTTTTGTCACTATTACCACAAGTGAAAAACTTCATAGCAGTCATCGCTAAATATAATGCCTCTTTTGACTGTAATGATTAGAATAATGATGTAATAATGATACAGATATGAAAAGAAATTGTAGGTTTTTTCCTCCATATGATTTTGTAATTTCATTACATTTCTTTACTCTAATCATGAACAAAATGTGTTATATTTTTTATATAATACTGTATCTCTAAAATCAATTCTTGTATTATTTTAATATTATTTTGCAACACTCACCGGTGTACAGCTTACGCAGTATTGTTCATGGCTCCCCTTGGATAGAGCTGTGACCCCCTTTGAAAAGTAATACTAGGCCCATTTGACCGCCTGTGGGTGTCAGGGTAAAATCTGTATAGCTGAAATATAACCCAAAACACCGAGTTCTGAACTTCCAGCCATCTTTAATTGATGTCGATATACCAGAGGGGCATTTTAGGATTAAATTAGCCCACTGAAAACTAGAATTAGAATTCTAAACTGTGAAACTCACTGTACGAATCAGCGAAACAGTCGTGAGCCTTGGGCCTCTCTTAAATGTGTGAAATGAATATTATATAAAGGCATAAAATGTCCTTATTAGAGTAATATGAAATTGAATTACTAATAGAAATAGTAATGGATTTAAAGAGACTCGATCCATATCCAAGGAGAGATGTATGTTTTCTATGGCATGTGTGAAATGCACCAGAACATGGAGCAGAAGTCTTTAATAGTAAGGTGACAGCTTCACAGAAAAGAAGTAAGCTCTCCAAAAGAAACCAGCTCACTGTTCATTTCTAAACCGCCGCAGCATTTTGACATGCTTCTCAAAAACTGTTGACACATTCTAAATTAAAATCATCCCTCTTTCCTTTCCCGTGAAGTTATACTTCATTAGTTATGATTGTTCATCCATGCCGTGAATACAATGATTATTTTCTGAGAAATAACAAAGGACCTCTTTTGCTTTAGAACCACCAACGATAAAAGAGTAAAGCCTTTGATGAGTAAATGAATTAGTGTGGATAAAATCAACAGTGGACGTGTACTTGCGCAGTAAATGAAATTCAATTATTTTTTAAAAAATGACAATATGCAATGATGGAAAAAAACACACATTATAGTATGCTGGAGATTTGTAAAAGCCAAGATTCCACCAATTTAACTTTCAGGTCAGCTGTTGTGAGTGCTTTGACATTTCATTTTACAGCGCTATGAAGATAAAAAATGAACAAACTACTTTTATGTTAATTTCAGTTGTAATATATTGTTGTGGTTGAGTTTGCATGCCCATTTCTAGACTGCATACGACTATAATGTCTCAACAACTATGGGATGAATTGCCATGGAATTTTGTACACAATTTCATGGCCCTCAGAGGATGAATGCTACTGACTTTGGTGATCCCCTTTACTCTAGTGCCAAGATGGTGAATTTGATAAATATTATACCTGCTAAACATCAGCGTGTTAACATTATCATTGCGAGTATGTTAGCATGCCGACATTAACATTTAGCTCACTGCTGTGACTGCGTACAGCCTTGCAGAGCTGCTAGCATGGCTGTAGACTCTTGTCTTGTTATTAATATCTGTGTTTTTTTAATATCTATGCAGTATCTACATGTATATGCAGTATACGCGAGTGTGCATGCATGATGAGTATGTGTGCCTCTGTCTTGGTGCATGTGACTATTTCAAAGGTCTCTGGCTCGGTCCTGGAAGGGAAGATGTTCCCTGTTGAAAGGGATGGAAGTCTTTCTGGAAACAGTATATCTCTCAGATTGCCACACTGCTGGGCTGTCAATCAGCTAGTGTCTTTAACTGCACAACAGCAAAATCTGCTGCTTCCCCACACACCCAATCACATCAGCTGCTACGCTCCTATGAAGTAAGATAGTCAAAGGCTTGATGTATGCCTTTGATAGGGAAGGCCGATGTTTGTGTGAACGGAGTTGACACCTCTCTGAATGGGTCATGGCTATGTTGTTGTATGTCTTCTGCCAGGAGACTTTTAAGGCTTATATTGAAACAGTAAAAAGGACATATTGACTGCAAGCACTGACACTATGCACACAGTGATTGCCTATATTTCACCTGTCTGAGACATTACAGTCGCTGTGTGGCGGAGGTGTTTGTGGCAGCCTTGCTTTGACAGACTTGAGTGACATTGGCAATGTGTGCTTACACACAGTCCCAGGGCAGATGGACACAGACAGCCCACAGAGCGACAGAGGGTGAGGGGAAAAGAGAGAGAGAGAGAGACATAGAGAGAAAGCAACCAAGGGTAAATTCAGCACCATGGACAGCTACCATCAGACATCTCTCCAGGCAGCATTTGTTTGTTTTTATCTCCAGGAGATGAATCACTTATAGTCGGCAAAAGCTAGTGCTGGTTCGAAATGTCACTGTAATAGGAATGCTTTCACAAGTTCCCCATTCCATGTTGGTTTGTTACATTTCCTGTTTTAATTATTTCCCTCAAACTACCCTCTGTTTTTTCAGTTAATCAGCCTCACTGAACTGTAGTACTGTGCAAAAATGAGTGAATAACTCATTTCTATTGATTCATTTTTGAGCTCTGTATGTACCGTACCAGACCTGCACTAGTAATGCTTTTATTAAATAAAGCTTCCCAGTCTGAGCCCGACAACAACTTGCCTCCTTCCGCCTACATATGGTGTCTAAGTTTACTACACACTCCCTGCCGTTGCAATGGAAGCACTACAATCTTAATTGCGTGTTACAAACTCACTTTATACTGTGACAAAGTGTAGCTTGTAATAGCGTGGGTGGAGATACATGTTTGCCCCTCCAAGCTTACCATGGCCTTAAAAGCTCATTCCACTGTTTTGAGTTTTTTCATTACTGCTGGCCCCCGCCACTACAGTGGGTTGGACTTGACTCATGTAATGGTGATATGGGACGCTGCAGATATTGCTCATTTCAGTGTTTCCCTTAATAAGTTAAATTCCTGTACATCAGCTCAATATTAGTTTAGATTTTTAGTAGATTACTGAACTCAGTTCATACTGAATTAGTAAATGATTCAAACTTCCACTGCACTATTTACACTCCTCTAATTCTGTCATCGGGTCCAGTAAAACTCAGATGATACTAAGTCAGAAACATATATGCTGATTAAACCCTTACTACAGTAACACAGCCATCTAAATGGCCAACAATCTTCAAATAATTGTAATTGAAAGTGGTATCGATCTTCTCATCTAACTCTCAAGAAAGCGAATAAAAGTATTTCCAAAAATGTCTAACTATTCCTTGAATATTTCACTCTGTATTGTGCTTAAATGGCACGTACCCTGAAATTAATTTTGGTTGAATCAAATCATCACAGACATACAGTACACTGGGGCAAAGTAGTATTCCAACCTACATGTGTGTGTATGTGGTGGGGGAACTCAACTAGGGCCCACAGCTCATTTTTGCCCTGAGGGCCCTCTAGTGGGTTAATCCAGCCCTGAATGATGGTGATGTAGATTTCTGATTTGTATCACATGTGTGTAGCTGGTTCTCATTTTTTGGATTGTTCTAATAACTGATACTTCCTTGCTTAGCTTGGTATTGTGGTTTTTGTGGTGCACTCGATCTGCTTCAGGTGATATCTGTTCCAGTCCTCCACCCACTTGATCCAAAACCATGTGCTTCACATAGTTTACTGCTGACCAAAAGCTATTTTACATGGTCTTAGGTTGCAGTGCTGGGAAAAACTAGTGCTGTACTCTCCTCTGCTGCACTCTGTTTTGCTTCTGCTCTCCCAACATTTGATCCATAACGCCGCTCAGTTTTTAATCAGAGCTTTCAAATTTGACCTTGACTTAAATCCATCAAGCTGACATTTCTAGTGAAAACAGGGGCCCGATGGCAGCCTCAAAAATCCAATGATCAGCTCTCCCGTGTGCTTACAGAGGGCATGATTCTCTGTACTTGAAGCATTATAATTACAAGCTAGTTCCATTTGCACACTCCCGGCACCTATAAAAAAAGGTATGGAACCAGTGAAAGCCAGCAAGAGGTAATTTTCATAAGAGTGTGTGGAACAGAGCTTCATGCTGAGGAGATTATAGCCCTCTCCAGCCCTCCCTCTCCCCTCCATCCTCTCTCATTCTCTCTCTCTCTCTCTCTCCGTATTTGTGAATCACTTTTAACCTACAATCCAAACAGCTTTGACAGGGATTATGGAGTTTTGATGAGAGACAGAGAGAGAATGGGAGAAAGTGAGTTTGGGGTAATGAAGCAGCAATGTCAAAGAATGATTTATGAACGGCTTTTTCCTTCACTCTCCCCTCACTGAGATGTAGTCAGTTCAAATATCACACTTCACAAAAATTCAATTCTGACCACGCACAAAGTGATCAGTGTACCATTTCAAGAAATTGGATAGCATTGTTTGTTTAATATAGTATCCCAAGCCTTCCAATGATATGTCAGCAATATTTCCACATAGCAGCAAAACAATGCACATTCAGGGCAATATTTGAAGAAGATTGTAAAGCTTGGCGAAGAAGCATTTATTAGGATTTTTTATTTTCTTCCTGTGGCGAAGCGTGGGAATAGTGTTGTGTACTGTTTATGATTTCAGACAGATGAGTCACAGGCAAAGCAGGCCCAGGGTCACTGCCTGAGCTAATGAACAGTTTACAGGCAACATCACCAGTCACAGTGTAGACTACATCTCATTGTTTAAAACGAATCAGTGCAAAACATCACATACTCAAAAATAACAAAACACTGCATACTAGAAATTAGCTAAAATTGGATCTTATAAAAGCTTCTGTTTTTGGCATCTACATCAAAGGTAGCTTGTAGGTTGTTACGACAACCATTGATACTGCCTTTATTGGATTATTGCACCATTTTCCCTCCCACAGCTTATTTACATTTTAGACAGTAAGCTGACGTTTTTATCCTGTGTTGTTTATAATGAGTAAGCAGGTAGGAGTTCAATATCTTGCTCCTGGACAAGTCAGCAGAGACAGAATACATGACTGCTTGTTGACACACAAATATGGTGAAAACCAATTGTGTAGCTTCCCAGTTAGTGGGCAGATTTACAGCTAAATGGTGAGGATGGATGGTTTCAGTCGTGAATAAACATAGCATAGCATAAACATTAACAATAGGTGACAGCTGGTAATATGGGCACAAGAAAAAGAAATCACCATTTTCAGGGTTTTAGGATTAAATTCATATACATCTTACTATATCTTACGTTGTCACCCACTGAACGCACAATGGCATGGAGCTGGGAGGTGATTAGCCTAGCTTAGACGGTTAAAAGTTCAAAAACACACCTAACAGCACCTCTAGAGGGTTAGATTGGAGGGGGTTACAGATTAAGCTAACGAAATACAACATGCTAATTAGTCAGGTGTTGGTAATCATATTTTTTAACTTTGGAGAGAGCCAGACTAGCTTCTCCCCCTGCTTCCAATCGATATGCTACAGCCAGCAGCTGGTTAGCTTAGCTTAGCACAAAGACTGCAAATAGGGTGAAACAGCTAGCTTAGCTTTGTCCAGCTGAGACTCCAGGAAGTCACTGCACCCAGCCAAGAAATTGTCCAGCACATAACCCTTTTTTTTTAATAATTTGTTTTTTTGTATGGATTTAACAAACAGGATATAACATGTTAGTTAATTAGCTTTAAAAGTGCTGGCAGGAGGATTTTCTCTTACTTTTGGAAAGGGCCAGGCGAGCTGTTTCCCCTACTTCCTTATGCTAAGCTAAGCTAATTGCCTCCCGGCTCCAGCTCTGTACTGAACACACAGACATGACAGTGGCATCGGTCTTCATATCTAACTTTTGGAAACATAGCATATGAGCTTATTACCAGAATGTTACTGTTGTTACTTTAACTCGGCAGAAATGTTATTTGCTTTATACATGACACATTGGGTGGCAAATTAGTTTTCTCCTTCTTGGAAAACAAAATACGTGTACAAAAAACAACCTTTTGGAAAAGTGGGTCATAAAGTATTGGCGTATATTGTTTGAATTCCATTTGAAATATTTAATTTAACAGTAAAATCTCATGACCCTCAACTTGCAACTTACCAAAGTTGTGTGTATAGTTTTGCTGAACAACGGCGGCCGTAGGGAAATATCTCGCTCAGAAGACCTTCCATCTTCTTTGACATTTATACTGACTTCTGCCTGTTACAGTGAGTGTGCTGCTCTGTGCTAACTGTGACATATTGCGGTTTTCCATTTGTCTTCATCGCCACCACCTTGCAATCACAGTTCCCCATCTCTCCCAGAACTGTGAAGGATGGCTGTGACTGTTGGAGGCCTCATGTTTGTCTTCCTGTACAGATGATGTGTTACATCTCTGGCAGGCCTTTGATGTTCCTAATGTCTACCAATCAAAATGTATCACCTCATTTGACTGTATATTGTTATGACTGAGGAACAGAGAACTACAAACATATGGCTCTGCCGGTCCCTGACTGACAAGACTATTGCCATCTGTCTTTGTAAAGTGACTGGCCTTATTCATAAAGGCCTTGGATGAGAGTGTCTTGTGTTGTGGGAGGGACAGAGGCAGCTTTTGAATGAGGCCTTGATCATCACAAATGCATATCAACAGACATTTGTTGTGGAGGCGCTGCTTTGTATGCAGGATACAACTTCACTGGTAATCAGGAAGAACAAACTTAACCAAGCTTTTAATTGTTGTTTGTGTAACTGTCTGATCCCATTTAAATCACACTGCGGGATCTGCACAACATAAAGGCGTATAAGTGGCATAATAAGGGATTTCACAGTATATCCTCTCAAAATGGAATTGGAGGTTTCTGTAAGAATAGAGTTAGCAAAGCAATTAAGACATAATCGTTATAAACTCTTTGTAAATTTGGGGTGTTGAGCCAACAAGAAGTTTCGCAGAGCAAATTCACAGCCTAAATTGGTTCTTCCTTCCCTCAAAACCCACCGCAGAGGTGCCCCTGTGCAACTCACATAACCTCCTCCAAGTGTTCCTAACTGTAGTGGTTAATAATAAGAGTGCAGTTTTTGGACAACGTAATGGGGTTAATGATGGCACTCAGTAGTCAAACAAGTGCAATACCATTTTCAAGATATCCCCTTGTTATATTTTCCAATAAATTATCAATTTGTTCCACTGTGCCCCATTATCAACTTGTTTAACACCAAGAAATACACACATAGGCCTGAAATGTGAATTTTAAGTATTACAACCAATTAATACAGTCACTAGCCATTATGTTTAAATGGTAACAGGCTGCATTTATATGGCGCTTTTATCCAAAGCTTTACAATTATGCGTCTCATGCAGTTCAGTTCAGTGTCTTGCCCGAGGACAGGAGGAGCTAGGGATCGAATTGCCAATCCTTTGATCAGTGGGCGACCCACTCTACCTCGTGAGCCACAGGAGCCCAGCCCGTCATTACAGAAATCTCATATTAAGAGATCATGGTTCACTGTACGTATGTGTAAATGACTGAATTTTACTGAAATCTGTCAATATCATTTTTGGTCAACTCGGGCAGCGCAACAGCGAACTTGCTAGCAAACAGTCACACACATCGAGTAGACGCAGTGCAACATCAGCATTCATTTGGAGTCATATTTTTGGCCACCACCAACTCCTGTGGGAAATATCCGGCCCTTTAGCTGCTAAAGGCTCCACCATGTTCACCAGCTAGTCGCTCATTTTGTCTGTCTGCCGTTTGGTGCAAAGCAGTTAGCATACAGTGGGTTTACCAGAGCTGCCTGCTGTGGCTGAAAACGACACTATGAGACCAGTGAGAGTTAATCAAAACAGTAAAGTTTCTCTGTAAAGCCGAAGGGAGCTGCAGATTCAAGTGATAATTCTCTGGAGCTTCATCACTGCAAGCAACCCCTTTCACACTGTCACGTTATTGTCGCATTATCATTTGACACATTGTTATTATGGAAATATTGATTATAGCCGCTTTAAAAAATAAGTATTTATTTTAACCATATCAATTTTTATGTCATCCAGTGTCCTAATCCATTCCAACACACTATATTTAACAGAAAGATTCTGCTCTAGCACTGCTCTGACACCCAAATGAAAAATACATTTGACCACAGTTTCATTACTGAATTCTGTCTGTCTCAAAGCCAGACGTCTACTCAAAAACCCACTTGACAGCCATGGAAGAAGCCCGATGTGAGCTTTACAGTACATGAATTACAGCTTAAGTTGAAACAATTATGGTTCCGAATTCCTTCCAGGCATCTGTGTGACAGATCAACGACTCACTTTATCGCTGTTAAAGGAGACACTGGCCATTATGTGAAAAAGGGATTCTGTACTTTTCCCCTTAAGTGTCGCAGTAGAATCCCTTTTTGCTGAATAAGTTGCAATAGAATCTGCTATAATTCAAACAAAGGGAGGGTTTTGTCTCACTTGAGCACATTTGGATTTTAAACACAGTATTGTTGTCTTTTCGCAACTGCTTTTTTTTTTTTTGAAAGTGCAGGTTTGTCACAATTTGACGGTAAAATATTTTGATAAAAAGAGTGAATTAAAAAACTGGGTTTGGCAGTGAGTTCACGTACATTCCTGCCCTCTGTGGATTAATCCAGTATTCTACTTCATGTTCATCTTTTTTGGCTTTTGCAGTTCCTTTGAGATGGGATGAAAAATACATTTGAGAGTTGATTAATAGAGAAGTGTGTCTTTTATTTACGAGCAGATTCCAGTCTGTGGTCTGCTGATCACTGTGTCAAAAAAAAAGTCCCGGTCAAAGCCGGGCTACGGGTCCATTGTTGGTACACATTAGGCACAGATACAGTATGAGATTACACATACATGCGCATAATCACGTAGCTCAGACGCACATTCCTAGAGACCGGACCCCGCTGAGAGAGACCTCCTGAAGAGGTGCACCACACTGAGCCAGAAGGCTGGCAGCCTTTTTTCCGAAAGGCCCCCCAGCAGACTCCAAAACCCACTCTCCTCCTCCTGCACATGAAATATGGAGCAAAGATGAATTATACACAACACCTGCTCATTTGACATGCCAAATATACGTGCCTTATGCGGCAGCACAGGAGCTTCTGCGGTGGCACACCTGTTCCCCAATGTGACAAGGCAGTGACGCCTCATTTACGTGCCCCCACTGAATCATTCTGCCTGAATGTATTATTGATACATTTAATCTTTCATGTCGCTCAGTGTTTGACCTCTCACTGCAGGCTTCGCAGGCGGGGTGTATCATAGAATGTACTCTTTGATTTGTCAGTGTTTAATTGCTTTTTACAGAGATGAATGTGTTTCGAGAGGGAAGGGTATTGATTCAAGGTTGAGCGAGCAGTAATTCTGTGTTATAATTATACTTACAAGACTGTCAGTCACATGAGCTCGCAGGTGCACTCTAATGATCTAAGAGCAATGAATGGATTTGACATTGAAGACACAGCGGGAGAGAACGGCAGATTCAGACGCATGGAATGTATTGAACTGAATAATGGACTATTTGAGAGTTTTTATGTCGGCATTACAGCATCATTTAAGGCTTTGTTCAGACTGCCATCACACATGTTGTACATGTCTGAAAGAACTTTCTTTTGGATTTCATCTCATTGCTACTGATACTTAAGTGAAAGAACTTTCTTTTAAAGCACTCATCATACTTTAAAAGCGCAGAGGACAGTTCCATTAAATCCCAGATATTGGGTAAAACCTTTCCTGTCACACACTGTTAGCCATTGTGTGAAGAACTCTGTCAATAACTGGTAAAGCTGGACCAGGCAGTAGGAAGCCTTTAAAATACCACATGCTGGCAGTTATATTTAACCAGCAAACCTTCTCTGTGTACTTGTATTTGTGCTGTTAAGGCATGCTGTTCCTCTCTTCTCCTGTCCCTCCCTTTATTCGCACCGCTCTATAATATATGCCCACCGTCTGCCTCTGCCTCCTCACATTCATGATAACAGTCATTATCACCCTCACAAGGAGGCATGGCACCCCCCAAGATGGAGACTGCCAAGGCACACTATTGAAAGGTCACACAGGAGGGGAGATAGAGGGAGGTAGACAGGACGAGGAAGTGCAACGCTGAATCACAGAGCTGGTGCCCAAAAGCAGACTCGGGAGGCAAAGCAGGTGAGGTGAAAACAGTCTTTATAGGTCAAAAAGCATGATTGCAGTTGCAAATGAGAAAGTAGCCAGACCAGGGAATGAATCCAGAGGGCCAAGGGTGGCAGATGGTCCTCAAAACATCTGTCCTCTAGATATACTGAGGGTGACTGCACATGAGGAGCAGCTGGTCTGGCAGGTGATGAGCTGAGGTGGGAAAGTCAATGGTGATGGCTAGTGGACAGGTGAGGAATGGCAGGAGAGGTTAGTAAGTACTACAGTAGGGATGTAAACACATACAAATACACTGTTTGGAACAAAAAGAAAAGCATCTCAGTTTCTGCACATTTGCCAAAATGTAAACAAATGGGCTAAAACACAGGTGTAGATAGTTTTAAAGTTTGATATTCATACAGCAAAGTTCATCCTCAATAACTTTTCACCAGTCCTCACCAGATTTGTATTGCAGTGCAGGATAAAGCTTGACTGATGTTCCACATCTGTTATTTTCACCTCATGATCTGATATTTAAAGCCTGGCACCTTGCGGGAAGTGACGAGCTGAAGTTAGGGACCGTCTAAAAAGTGCATGCAGAATAGCCAAGGGAGCTTTTCAGAATTTTGTTAATAGTGTTAAAAAAATTTTACCATACACACTTCACATCAACTTTATTTCATCTGGGCCTCCTCATTGCATACACAACCTTGTTTTTTTATTATATAGTATTACTTAAAAAAGTTTCCATTTCTTATTTTTTCTGTTGAGAAATCTTTATAGTTTTTTTGTTTTTCTTTATCTCATCAGTACACTTTTTTCACTCCTTTAACGTACTACTAAAAATAAGTGAACTAAAACTAAACTAAATGAGCTATTATGGCCCATTATTTGTCATTAGCTTAATAATTTTTCATCATAGACACCTCAGACCAACTTTACATTCATCTGGACCTCCTACTATATGTGCAGCCTCCAGTTAAAATAAAATCATGCAATATGGCTCAATCTAACTCTGACTTG
This sequence comes from Oplegnathus fasciatus, assembly GCA_003416845.1. Classification (NCBI taxonomy): domain Eukaryota; kingdom Metazoa; phylum Chordata; class Actinopteri; order Centrarchiformes; family Oplegnathidae; genus Oplegnathus; species Oplegnathus fasciatus. Next base: position 108,055 of record NTHP01000697.1, read on the forward strand.
CATATTTCCACTGCACTAAGTTCAAATGAATTTAGAGTTAATTTTATTTTAATGTTTCAGATACAAATCACATGTTATTATTTGATTAATTTATAAAATATTATGTTATTTTGTATAGTTTGTTGGCAGCTAAATGTAAACTTATACACACTCTATAAGGAGTATAAATGACAGTAGAAACAACTTCTTGTATAGGCCCAATACAACTCCAAGTATGGACACAAATATAGATACAGATATTGATAATAGCTTTTTGTTACACCAGAGATTAATCAGATCAACTGGAGGCAGTAGGCAAGATGGATGGATGGAAGAAGGAGGATGCAGCAGCTGTTGCCATGTCAGAAAGAGTGCAGTGAGGAAATACAAAACGCATATTAGACACACAACCTCTCAATATAGTGTAAATAGCTGATAGCTAAGCTGGACCACCCGGGACAACTGCCACAAGCCATACATTTGATATTGAACCATTAGAACGTCGAGGCTCTGTTTGAGAGTTGATTAGATTTGAGCAGCTATAGAGATGAAATTATAAGATCATCAAATATAGTTTATGACCATCAAGCACATCGATTTCCGTTATGAAAAGCACTAAACAAGACTCGCGTGAGTGGGCGTCTGCTGCTCCGCATACAATCCCACACTGCGGTTGTGGAAGTAAAGGCATTAGGGAGGCATAATGATTTACCTCTTGCTGTGAAATGAATGAAAGTCCAACTCATTAAGTAGAAAATGTGAAAATGCTAACTGCTAAATTGCCGGGTTCAGAGAGTTTACGGCGCTCCCTAAATGGCCTCCGAGGATTGTTTAAGTGTCAGCGTTTTGCTGGTCAATATGATACATGTTTAACTAGCTTAAATAGAAGAAAATGTTGAAAGCACACAAAGTGACAGAGTTTTACAAAGTGACAGAGGTGCATTACAGGAGCGATTGAATAAAGCGCGAAAAAAACATTCAAACCATTTACGCTTGTACAGATCTTCCACTTTGCTAAATGCAATTAGGCCCATCCACTCTGTACAAGTGACACCCTGAAGGCCTTTTAAGAAGTCAGCACAAATAGATCTCCGGGTTAAAGACAAGAGAGGGAGGAGGGAGGGGTAAGGTATAGACAGAGGAGGGCTCGCTTCTCCCACTGTGCTTGTGTGCATGAGAGAGATAGGCGGAATGAAAGAGGGGCTATACACACATTCCCTCGGAGGAATCAGCATTNCCCCCCCCAACAGGGAAGCAGGGAGAGTGAAAACAGGAGCAAGAGAGAGTTTTCATAAATCATGCTTTACCGTTGGTTCGCCCTCTCTCCATCTTCATCTCTCTCCTCCTTGTTTTGTATCAGCCTCTCTCGCTCTCAGCTGTGAGGAGAGAAGGATGCATGGTGGTTGTGGAAGAGTGAAGAGCCCCACTGAGATGCGCTGAGTTATCTTTCCCGTGTGAAGTTCATCGTGAGATCAAATGTAATGCCTGTCCCTCGGAGCGGCGAGCAGGAGTCATAAACCTGCCAAGCATTTCTTACTTTCTACACCTCCTTTTCTACTGTTTGTCTCTTTGCCATTTTTCTTTCTACTGCATCTTGCTAGTGGATGCGACCCCCCCCCAATGTGCTGTACTCTCTCTTTGTCACAGGAGCTTTCACTGTCTCCAAGTGCCTTGGCTTCCTTGACCAGACAGTATCAAACTCTCAGTCTTGATGTTTTTTGAGGCTCCATGGCAGTGATGTTTACTCCTTCCAACACTACCTCCAGCACTGCATCATCCACATCAAACCAGTGTGTGTGTGTGTGTGTGTGTGTGTGTGTGTGTGTGTGTGTGTGTGTGTGTGTGTGTGTGTGCCTGTGGATCAGTGGGTGGCTGGAAGTCTCCTGTGTGAAACCATAGAGCAACTTTTGAAAAATGTTACACTCACTCTTGAGTGACTACTCCCCTTCATCCATGTCAACACTGCACTTTCGATTTGATTCCGTCTGCAGCACAGCTGTCTGTCAGGGTAGTGAGCGCAGGAAAAAAAAGGACTCTGGAGAGGAAGTTACAGTTGCTGATAGCCTCTCTGTATGATACCTATAACGCTCATGCTGTGATCCAGATCACATGGTAGACCCGGCTCCAGCTGGGGTCACTGAGGCGATTTTTTTGGAGTTGGTTGAAGTCACAAAGAAATGACAGTTTGAAGGTGTGCTTGCTTCTATAATTGGACATATTTGGAGATAAAACAGGATGTTTTGGCAGAGCGCAGTGTGCACACTGTGCCAGCACAGGAGGAAAGTCTAGCTGGAGCCACATTCTGTTATAAGAGCAATTATGTCATGGGTGTATGCATTTCTTAATCCAATCAGAATTATCAAGGATGGGGGCAAAACTCTGCTAAGCTTACCCGCGCCCTTGCAAGCTATTGCTTGGGGAAAGATATTTTACTGCTTTAAGTTATCTTAATGCAATAAAATCTCTTTTTTGATGCAGAATTGGATGTGTATACATTTAAAACCATCTACAAAATGAATCAACCAGGCTGAATTATAGCATAACCAATATGATTCATGTTCACTACATTAAATACAGGCAATTATCCTGCAGATTAGACAATGATTTTTGTCATACTACTATGAAAGTGTATATGAGCATGTGATTTTTGTGTATATTGCATATCTTTGGAACAGTTTTACTGGAGAAGTAGATTTCTGGTCTATAATTTGATCATCCCTTTTCTAGGTTCCCGCCATACACCTGTACACCTACAATCAGACTTCTATGAAGTTGCGTTGTTTTTAGCCATGCTCTACGGATGGCAATGCTTGTCAAAATTTCAATTTGTCCAATACTTGGTTTATCACAATATACTTCCAAAAGTAATAGCATCAGCATGTACTTTGGGTTTGGTGCTAATTAGCAAATGTTAGCATGCTAACAGGCTAAACTAAGCATTAAACCTGCTGAAACCTGCCAGTCATTGTGGAGATGTTGGCATGTTGTTGTTAGCATTTAGCTCAAAGCACCGCTGTGCCTAAGTACAGCCTCACAGAGCTGCTAGCATGGCTATGGACTCTTAGAGTAGTGACATATAAATGTAACAAGACTAAGACTTTTAAGATATCTAGAAAGTTAAAGCTTCATATTCACCCTGTTGATGTTTTTGCTACAGAACAATGTGGCGAAACTGTAGCAAATGTGCTAGCTGAATGATTCTTTTTCAAAAAAAGAAGTAAAAGAAAGAATAAAATAACAAAAGACAAGAATGTTTTAGGTTCTACGCAGTGGTCAGTGTGTTTGTCATGAAACCACTTAGCTAACTTAGCCAATATTTAATTAGCATCTGAGTTAGCTGTTAGAGGCTAATTAAATATTCACTAACAAAGACTTTTTTGCTAGGTGGTACAATCACGCCAAGCAGGCTAACCGAGCTTTGCTACCATTGGTATTAAAGGAAGGTGAAACTCCATAAAAGGAGACTTGCTGAGACTCCTAGGCAGCACTTCCTCCCAGCCTCCCACCGAGATTGGCAGACCCAAAAGCCCCAACAAGGGCCGTAATCCTAACCTGTGAGTAAGCGCTGCCTGAGAGGCTCAAATCCCTTTACTGAGCTAGTCCCTTAACAGGGCTCTGCTCAAATTTTACTGCCGGAACTCCTCTGGGATGAGTCCCGACCCATTTCCACCCCTGCTCGTGGAGACAATAGAGAAGGACTTAAAAAATAGAAGCACGGCGAGCAGAAAATGACAGGAGGAAGAAGCAAAATACAATATTTTGCCAGTTGATGGCTTATACCCACAGCACACATCCTCTGATTTAGACAGGAATTAACACATAGGCCGGTTCAAATTATTGAATTGTGTGACAATCAAAGGACATTAAGCAGTTTAATGATGCTTTGCAAGTTCCACATGTTTCAAATACTAAATAATATCGTTCTATTGAGATGTACCATATTCTTCCCCTCCAGGAAACAGTTTTTAGCAGTGAACATCCATAAATGCACAGATTAACCATTTTGCCATGTGTGTGTGCCATATGTGCTAATTATGAATATCCAGAATTAATGTGATGGAGTGAGGGTATTTAAAGAGAATCCAGTTCTATTTACAAATCTGATAAATCCATATTGTGTATTTATGTGAACATGTGTGCAATCACTTCTATTTGTGTCTGCAAATAAGCTTACACATTTGTATGTGTCCACACGCCTGTGTGTACACGCTGCACACGCATATCTGAATATCTGCGTGAGTCACATGTCTTCAGCTATCTGCCAGATGCAAGATGACATGTCTCACATGCCTAACCCTCGAGTGGTGGCCTGCATGCGCTCGCTGCCAGCCTAATAAACTTAATGGACTCATAGCTAACCCGAGATGAGTTCATCAGGTGGCTTCATTTCACACTGCCATTTTAAACTCCTCATATTTATGCAAATTGAGAAAGCAGGCAAGGGCCAAGGCCAAGTAGTGCGAGTGAGTGAGCATCTAACAGAATGGCTGGTATTATTTTAGCTAAAATAGCTATTACCACGTAACTAAGTTTCAAATATTATTGTAATAATAGAATATTGTGTTTTTTTTAACAGTCTAGGAGGTTGACAAGCGCCTGTGACCTTATTAAGAGCTGCATTCATAATGTGAGAATAATGTGTAATGTGTTATATAGGCCTATCAGTCTGGCTGTGTCATGTTGTGTCAGCTGTTATTTTCCACTCATATGAACATTTTGCGTTTAGAAACATGCCGTAATAAAGGTGCCACTGCTGACAGTTTAAGTATTGTTTTTAGCCGACTATTGATGGCATATCAGTGACAATAACGCCATAGCTACTTCCACATGCTTTGCTCTGGTTTTTGCACACAAAAAGGAACTTGATTACTTTGCGTCTTCTTGATTAGTGTCCATTTAGCATCTTAATCCACCACAGTTCTATGAGCTAGTCAAAACCTCATTCACAAATCACAAATTCTCTAAAAAAAAACCTCTAAAAACAAATACAGTAAGTGAGTAAATCAGACTTAATGTAAAGGATATTTCATGATGTAAACAGCCCTGCAGCTTCAGGCCATCACGCTACAACACTCCTCTCATTTAAATCGCAGCTTTTGTGTTTCAGTGCAGCTCAGATTTGAGCTTATCAGAGGGACACTTGTGGTGGAGGGTTAGCAAATCTGCAGCAGACTAAAGGGCACAGCAGCAGAGACAGATGTTGAAGCCGCTGCTGCTGATGCTGCTGCTTCTGCTCACAGACACTACAGCTGTTGAGACTGCACTGCCAAGATGATCATACCCCCCACTCACCACAGACACACACACACACACTCTTACAGTCAGCTATGCTGATCTCTTGCACCATCCATTGTTCTCAGCCTGTTCTTCGTGCTCTTTGTTCCCACAGCTTCATGCTGTTTATGTCTCAGTGTTGAGTTCTTGTATACTGTTGATTCTCCTGCTTCTCTCTGCATGTCTTTAACCCTTTCGTCAATTTAAATTAAAATAATATTAGAATTAAACCCCCGGCTTGTGTAGAGTTAAATCAAGTATATTT